>CACVCL010022931.1:0-29084 GCA_902729485.2 Mus minutoides
GAGAAGCTAGAGATAGAACCCCAGGAGCTGAAGGGGTCTGCAACCCTAGAAGAGGATCAACAATATGAACTAACCAGAACCCCCAGAACTCATGTCTCTAGCTCCATATGTAGCAGAAGATGGCCTAGTCGGTCATCATTGGGAAGAGAGGCCCCTTGGTACTGCAATCTTTATATGCCCCAATACAGAGGAACGCCAGAGCCAAGAAGTGGGAGTGGGTGGACAGGGGAGCAGGGAGGGGGGAGGGGAGAGGGGACTTTCGCAATAGCATTTGAAATGTAAATTAAGAAAATATCTAATAAAAAAATGGAAAAAAAAAAGAAAGACAACACTGGACTGTGAAGTCCTAGAAAACAGTTCAGCCCATTGCAGAAATGTGCTAGGACAGAGATGTGTTGAAGAATTTCCTGATGTCTCCTAAAGAAAATGGAAGAGCCTCCTTAATGGTATATGCAAGGAGATTTTGAGCATTGGGTGTATGCTCTCAGTGACTTGAGATGCTGAAACTTTTTTTCCACAGACTATTTTAACAGTTGGCATTTGCTCAAGCAGCTGATGAGTGATACTGTTTCATTATAACGTGATTTATAACTTGGATTTCTCACTAATTGAATTTGGTTCATATGTTGGTGACAAATGGAATCATAGTGGCTTAAATTTTAATTCCATGATAAGTTGTTCCTCTCTTTCCTACATTTTGTAGTTTTAGAAAGTAGGAAAAGCATGTGACATTTAAAAATATATAGGATAACTATTGCTGAAGACACCATGTACTTTAACCACTTTAACCATGGTACCAGAAGTACCATGAAATCTTGCAGAAAAGGGAAGTTATAAACAGTCCCATTCAATGCATTATGCCTATAAACGACAATATTACCTGAATGGCCATGTAGATCTAAGGGTGCTGTAGGCCATGTTTAACTTGACTGTAACCAACCACTCTCTAATTGGGCATAACAGCAACGCAACAAGAAAAAAAAAATGCCTATTGCAAGAAACTTTGCCAACTATCGAGGGCTAGTGATATCTTGGGTCTTGGTGGAAAATCGGCAACCATCACTTTATTAAACCAGCATGATACCTAATTACATTCTAAATATATATATATATATATATATATATATATATATATATATATATATATATATATATATAATGTAATTAATATATATATTCTAAATTATATATATATATGTATATATTTTATATGTATTTAAAAAGAAGCTATCAATTCTGAACAGTGAAAGAAGGGTTAATGAGAGCATTTTGAGAAAAAAATATAATAAAGAAAATTAAAGGAAAAATATTTACTTACATTAAAATCTAAAATATAAAGAAAATACAAGAAATATATGGAAAATTAGTTTTATCACTTTTAAAAAGTTTCATGGTGGACACGTCACCCCTTCCTAGAATTAAGAACAAAGCACACATTGAAAGAGTTACAGAGATCATGTGTGAAGCTGAATCCAAAGGATGGACCCAATGACTGCGGCTGCCAGGGATCCATCCCACAATCAGCCAACAAACATAGACACTATAGCATATACCAGCAAGATAGTGCTGAAAGGGCCCGGATATAGCTGTCTCGTGGGAGACTATACCAATGCCTGGCAAACATGGAGGTGGATGCACACAGTGAGCTATTAGATGGAACACAGAGTTCCCAAGGAAAGAGCTAGAGAAAGTACCCAAGGAGCTGAAGGGGTCTTCAACCCTATAGGTGGAAGAATAACATGAACTAACTAGTACCCCCTGAGCTCATGTCTCTAGCTGCATATATAAAAGAGGATGGCCTAGTTGGCCATCAGTGGGAAGAGAGGCCCCTTGGTCATGCAGACTTTATATGCCCCTGTACAGGGGAATGCCAGGGCCAAGATGTGGGAGTGGGTTGGTAGGGGAGCAGGGCAGGGAGGGGGGATGGTATAGGGAACTTGCTGGATAACACTTGAAATGTAAATGAAGAAAATATCTAATAAAAGTTGGAAAAAATTATAATAAAAAGTTTCATGGTTTGTGTTTGTGTACATGTTTAAAAAGATTGTTTTTCTATTTGTTTGCAAAAGAGTTTTGTATAACCCTCCCAAATTCAAGATATCATTATTGCTATCATACCTGATATTGTAAAACTATTTCAATAGAGCTTTCTTTCTTTGTTCATAAATTTTTCCCTCATCTCTTATAGATATTTGAAACTCATAGAGAGTCCAGATAAATATTAGGAAAGGCTAACTAGACAAATGCTATAACAGACATTCCCTATAGAACTTTTCCCATAGAGAATGAGCCAGTAATCAGTATCTCACTGCAGCACAGAATCATTTTGTTAATGGGGTCTGGGTAGAATTTCTTTTAAAATAAAAAGCTTTTAAAATCTTTGTAAATGAACATAGTAAAGTAGACTTGGATGGAAAAGACTTATAGATGGATTTTGTTAACTCAAAACTAACATCTTACATGAAAATGAAAATGGAAATATACATTAAGGCTAAAGGTTTCTTCACAAGAAGCTGCCTATGCAGCCTGTACAGAACACTGGCAGTATTTTAATCAAAAGCCAATATAAGTCCTCGATTCAGACTGTGAGTTTATAAAATCAGAGCTGGAGCAGTTGGCTGAAAAAAATTGGCTTGAAAAACAGAACACATGCCCGTTATTTAGTAAATGCTGACTGGCATGTGTTATTAATAGAGAGATGAAAGTAATAGGACTCTTAAAACAGATATAAACAAATAGTATTTTCAGGAGGGTCTGTTCTTTAGAACACAGAAAATATCTAAACAGAAATCAAGCAAAGAAAACATGAATCAAAGACTCATCAATATTTTGGATGACAGTATAATGATAGCTAAGACTTTCATAATTGAAAAAATATTGTTTCTTTATTACTAAAACTGCATTTTCCACTTCATATAAGTTTTTCAAAGTTCTTTTGATATATGGAAATAATACAATTTTTAAATAATATATTCTTCATGATATTCCTAAATAGAAATATAATTTAGTATTATTAATTGGGCAGTTTTGTGTCAATCATGGTTTTATGTACAGAAGATTTTAAAAAATATGCATTGTAGGTAAGATAGACATTAATTTCTTACAACTTAAAGAGTAAAATAATGGAGATATGCTGATTATGTTTTAAGACCCTGATTGCATATCTAATCTTGTTTACAAGTACCAGAGAGAGGGAAGGTGCTATTCTTAAACTGTAATAAAGTGACACATGCTTGTATCAAATCAGTGTTTTCGGTGCTGCTGTTAATTTCAACACATACTTACACATGAGGGAAAATAAACTACATACTGTCCTATGTGAGTGAAACAGTGAGCTGTGGTTTGCTTGTGCCCATTGCAGTGTATTGAAGAACAAGTTGTTTTATAACAAACTCTGGTTTGATTCATAAAAATTTAAAGAGAAGTTGGATAAAAGTTTCTACTCTTTTTTCTTAAATACCAAAAAATTCATTGTATCTTTTTAAATCAGTTATGACTTTCTATGAAAACTTCCATTTTCTGCTTAACTAATATATAAGCATTCATTTCCTAATTTGTTATCTAAAATATAAGCATTTGTTCTAAGTCAAAATCATAAACTGTCATATACATAATTTCGAGATCAATTCTAATTAATTTTTATGTGTTCCAGGCACTTCTGGACCCTTAGTATGGTAATACTACAGCCAACATATTGGCTTCTACTTTTCATATTTAATTATGATTTTCATCTGGTCACTTTTTTAAAAAATCATTTTCTTATTTAGATAATTGGTAGAGCAGAGAGATTATATGTGAGATTTATTAATTGATCAATTGTGTACTTATATTTAGTTTTCCTATATTTGGTTTATTATTTAATGCTATTAAATAGTCGTTTATATACTTTAAAGTTTTGAAGATTTAGTTTTATTTAGATATATATGAACAGTTTTTGTTTTAATCCATACAACTTTGAATAATATTTAAATGGTTTGTGTGTCAATGTTATAATGAAGTCAGACATAATTTCAACTTATTTTTGTATCCCTCCCAAGATACCTACCCTACTCCAGGGCCTCACTCTTTTCAGAGATAGTAAATGAATAGTTATATAATCAACTTGATATGCATTTTTTAGGCTCTTCTTTTTGCACTGAGGGATAGCAATGAATGATTTCCTGTATCTGTGCTTTTAATTAAAGCTATATACCACGATAGATTCATTATGAGGAAATTAGAATTATCAAACATCATTGAATTGGTTACATCTACCATTGCATGTCTAACCTGATTCTTCTTTAATATTAAAATAGCACATTAATATTATCTAATTATTCTATGTAAGCATTATTGGTCAAGCTAAGATATTCATTTGCTTTACTTTTCACGTCTTGTCATTGCATTATATTTATGAGAGACTTCTTTCTGCTGAATACCTTTTTTTCTAGAAACACACGGGCTCACACAAAACACCGATCACACAATGTATGGATCTTACTTGTTCAACAATAAAAATAACAATGTAATTTTAGGTGCAAATAAAGTTTAAGTGCAATATTTGATAAGCAAAATTGAAGAAGAAAATATTTCTTTTAGAATCAACTTTGGTATTTATATAAATAGGCGGAGGCAACACACTGTCACTTTTGTCATTTAAAATAAAAACAATATCTAGGAATTGATATGATGAATCATGATATGATATGCATTTTCTCCCTTTTGTCATTAAAATGTTAATAAATGCCTTTTTACCTAAGGACTTGGATTTTAAATTAGTCTCTTTACATGAAAATGTGGCAAGTATTCATATCTTATGTTTAATCAGCTTATAAAGGACAACAGTTCTAACTGATACAAAAACCAATCACAAATTATTATGATGTGTTTTCCTACAACAGTAAACTAAAAAAGGAAAAAGAAAATTAGGCATGCACAAATCTTATCTCTGCAGCTTTGTTCGGGACACACATAATTCTGAAAGTGCCAGAGACCTGTCACCATTGTTTAAGCCCTGGCAAAGTTCAAAGAGAGCTCATCAATGCACACTGAGAATTAATGTGCAATCCTCATTACCCTGCAGAGTCTCTTTGTTAAGTCAGTCAATCCCTTGCTGTTTGTAAGGTTGTGCAGTTGCAATCCTTGGATGACTGCCAGGAAGAGTCCCAGTAACAAAATGCCTAATGTCCTGTTTTCAAATTAATCTGTCAAGGTGGTATAAAATATTTTTGGAAGTCTGATGAATCATTTTGCCTGTCAGTCATTTTCAGTCATTATATGACCCTGAATGAACAATATTACTGCTATGAAGCAATTATTGTAAATATACTTATTTCCATATATTCTTTACACAATTTATCTAGCATTTCTCTTACTAATAACTCAGATTGAATGACTAATTTAATAAAATATATAATATGAATATTCATCATACTTCAAAAAAAACCATTATCCATGGATATTATGAGAATTCAGAGAGGTGAGTGAGCTCTCTTTGGAGAAACATGAAAATGCACTGACATGGATGGGAGCACAAATATACATACACATAAAATAGAGTAATACATTTAAAAATAGCATCATTTAATTTTAGTGGTTTGCCTAGACTTTAATGGCAAAGCCATTGAAGAAGCCAGAAATACACACTGGAAAGTAGATAGCATCTCCAACAAATGGTGCAGGTCAAAATGTCTGTCAACATGTAGAAGAACACAAATAGACACATATTATCATCCCAAACAAAACACAAGTTGAGATGGATCAAAGGCTTCAACATAAAAACAGATACACTGAAGCTGTGGAAAGAATGTATGTGTGTGTGTGTGTGTGTGTGTGTGTGTGTGTGTGTGTATAAAGAACTCAGGAAACAACATAAAAGATAAAAATAAAAATTGGATTTCAACAGTGAATTATCAATAGAGTAATCTCAAATGGCTGAGGAACATTTAAATAAATAAATGTTCAGCATCCTTAACTACCAGGGAAATGGAAACCAAAATTACTTATACCTACAAGAATGACTAAGATCACACAAATAAAAGCTCATGCTGGCAGGGATATAGAGCAAAGAGAACATTCCCCCATAGCTGCTGGGAGTGCAAACTTGTACAAACACTTCAGAATGCAATATACTAGTTCCTTAGAAAATTGAGAGCCAATCCATCTTACAGCCCAGCTATACCACTCTTGAGGATATACTCAAAAAAGCTCTTACATTCCACCACAAAGAAATTTGTTTAACTATGTTTACTGAGGCTTTATTCATAATAGCCAGAAACTAGAATCAACCTAGATAGCTCTCAACAGAAAAACAGATACATAGGATGTGGTACATTTACACAAGGGATTTTTACTTACTTGTTACAAAGAAATGACACTATGAATTTGTAGGTGAATGCATGTAACTAGAAAAATATCCTGAGTGAGATAACCCAGACCCATAACATGGCATGTATTCACTTATAAGTATATATTAGCCATTACTTAAATGATATA
The DNA here is from genome assembly GCA_902729485.2 of Mus minutoides. NCBI lineage: Eukaryota > Metazoa > Chordata > Mammalia > Rodentia > Muridae > Mus > Mus minutoides. The sequence goes on from CACVCL010022931.1 coordinate 6,475, forward strand.
ATCCATAGACTCAAAAGGTTAGAAAGGCAAGAGGCTTAGGGAAAAATACATAGAATTCCCTGGAAAGGAAATATAGAGAAGATTTTATGGGACTTGGGCATGAGTGAAGATGTAAGTGGGAGAGATCAAGAAGAAGATGAAATAGAGGGAGAGAGTTTGGGGAGAGACAGCTAGAATTGGGGGTTATTTTGGAGGTGGTGTGGAAAACTAGTGCAGTGGAAATTCTGTGGAATCTATGAAAGTCATTCCAACGAGGAACCTAGTATTGGAGCATTAGGAGTCTCAACTATCCAGGTAAGAATTCCAGTGGTGGGAATTAGTTTTGTTCAATTAAGTTGTTGCCCAAGGGGGGCCCTTGGGAATTCTTAAATAACTCAGGGTGATACTGAGTCAGCTGTCTGTAAACTGACAGTGAGACTCCATTTCAGAAGACAAAATTCACACAACTGACTGAACACAAAGAAGTTGAGCTGGTGCCCACATGGAAACTCTACCCCCACATTCTAGTGTCTTTGGTGCAAGAATGTATTCTGGAGGCTTCCAAAAGAGAAACCTGAATACCAGCCTAGCCACAAATCCTCTAATCTATATTTTGTTGTACTTGCAACATATGATAGGGCAATGGCACAAAACTCATTGGAGTAGTTAAATCATATCTGATTTGAATTAAGTCCAACTCCACAAACAGGAACCCATACCTGACATTGCTTGCATAGTCAAGAACCAGAGACTTAGATAGCCCAGAGATCTCAGGAAGACCAAGGCACAAGAGATCTTTAAAAATTAATAAGACGATTCTTAACAATATCTTGCCATACTCAGATCAATGCTTTATCTACTTGTAATTAGAGAGGATTCATTTGGCAATAGATGAGGACAGATTCATAGACCTACATCTAGACATTATGTGAAAAAAAAAAGAGTCTAATTTGAAGGTCTCAATTAAATCCCTCCCCTCAAAGTTCACAGAATTTCACAGAACACGGGGCAGAAAGAGGTTAAGAGTCCGAGGAAATGATATCAAGTTCCTTTGAATGAAAAGAGTGCAGAGACTGAAGCAGTAACACAGTGCTCAGGGGTCTGCATCAGGTTTTCTGTGTTAGAGCTATTAGCTTAGTATTTTTATGGGACTCCTGACTGATTCTTTTGACTTCTCTTGGAGCTCTTTTCCTCCTGTGGGGTTGCCTTGTCCACCTCAATATGATAATTTTACTTCATCTTGTTATATTTTTTACTGTCATAAAAATATTTTTCCAAAAAATATCTTTTTCATCAGGAATGTACTTGACCAAAGCAAATCATACTGTTGTGTAAAATGTAAATGGAAGAATGAAGAGCTCTCTCTGTGTCTTCTGAAAAAGCCGCTCAGAGTGTGGCCTAGAGCCTCTAATACACCTTACAGTTTACGAAAACCGTTTTATTTTTAATCCCAGGGAAAGAATGCTTCTTTGTAGTTTATTCCTCTGTGTATACTACTTTTCTCCTTATTATGTTCTCACCTATACACTTTTACAAATACTCATCTACTGTGAAGTTTGGTGGCTGACTCGCCCTTCGTTTGGAGACACACAACTGCATTATTCTTGGTGAATTCAGTGTTCTTATAAAGGATCATCAATCACTGAACATTAAAGCTTCTTGAAATCATGTATAGATACCTTTCAAATGCCTGTTACAGTTACATTATGCTTATCATTACATCAGAGCCACACTACTTTAAAAATCAGTACTACATAAATTCAACCCTGTGTCTTGCTTATGTAGGTAACTCCACCATTCTATACCAGTTTTTATTACAGAGATCCACAAGTTGATGGGTCATTAGGTTTATCCCTTATATTTCTCCCTACCCAGTGGACCTTCCAGGGCTGACTGTTGCTACTACATCTAAGGCTAAATTCAATTCTGCAGTGTTTCACAGCACCTGACCTTCTATAAACCTAGCCCTATACTAATGTTATTTTCTGTTTCACTGTCCTTATAAATAGATACTAGAATCAAGAATGGTAGTCAGATGGGAAGAATAAATCTCTATAAAGTACACTCGGATATCTCAAGTACTGTGGGACTTTCCCAACAGAGTAGTGGTAACCACCACTCTCTATTATAATGGTGTTCTAAATTTCCCCTTCTACTCCTTCCGTCCTGTAGTTGGTGATGTAGTTGCTGAAAGAAAGAAAGAAAGAAAGAAAGAAAGAAAGAAAGAAAGAAAGAAAGAAAGAAAACCTCCTTATACTGTAGAACTACTCTTCTATTTTGAATAGAAAGTACTGTGTCAGAATGCTTTTCCTGAGCCTGTCACCACCAAGTGGACAAGCAGTGCTGGATTTTCATGTGTTTCCCCTCCTTTCTTCTTGTTGTGATCAAGAACATGGACATCTCTACCTGGTGTGACACTTTTTCCTTTTGATTTTGTTTTAAATGCTATGTCCAGGAATTTGTGCAGCTCATCTCTTTCTCTTCTAAAGACATCAGCCTTTTCTTTACTGATTCGTTCATATTATTTTAAATTATCAGGTTTTCATTAAATAATATAATTTCTTTATCTGCCACCTAGTGTTTTAGCTGACTCTTTTAAGTAATTTTTTTATTTCATTGGGTTCACTAACTATTACTATGGATTAATACCATGCCCAAAATATTTTAATATTCTATCTATCTATCTATCTATCTATCTATCTATCTATCTATCTACCTATCTATCATCTATCCATTCATCTATGAATCTATAAATATACCTGTTCTCTCTATCTCTGATCTCTTCTTGATTACTCATTTATTTTTGGAATATACTTTTCCATTGGCTTTGGGAGAACTGTGTCTTAAGTTATTTCAAGGTTACACACTCAATACAGTAAAAAGGCAAAGATTAATCATTTAACTATGATTCTGTAAGGTGCCTAATTGTTTTGAGACTAGGTTAAAAAAAAGTTTCCAATAACATTGTAACTTGTGAACCACAATTCATCTTTAAAGAGCAGAGCTGAGATTTAGTATAGTAGAGAAAAAATACTTCATGGTAGAATTACAAATCCAGTAAAAATGTCATGTTAATATATATGAGGAAAGATGAATTATGAGACGGGAAAAAACTTACAATATACAAACATGTTAAAGATAGATCAAGTTAACTTTCATATAAATATAACTATTGAAATTTACAATCTGAAAATACATTCAATCATTATAAATACAATTTATTGTAATCTCTGACAAATAATTTTAAAGAATGTGCTAAAGATAGCAATATATTAAATTCTTTGCTATATTCTTTTTTTTTGTTTGTTTTTGTTTTTTGTTTTGTTTCTCGAGACAGAGTTTCTTTGAATAGCCCTGGCTGTCCTGGAACTCACTCTGTAGACCAGACTGGCCTCAAACTCAGAAATCCACCTGCCTCTGCCTCCCGAGTGCTGGGATTAAAGGCGTACGTCACCACACCTGGCTTCTTTACCATATTCTTAAAATGCCACTACAAAATAAATATAATCAGCAAATAATTTAACAATGAAAACTTAACTAAGTTATTGTGAACATAAAACCTACTCACTGAATTATATTGATCAGAATGAATAAATTACATAAAGAAAATGTTCACTAATCAGCAGACACTGCAAAATAATTAATAGTTAAATAGTTGATAGTTATTGAAAAATTCAAGAGACATAGAGGATATGTCTATGTATATATTGTGTATTAAGAGGAACAAAATAAACAAAATGTACCATCAAAATCGAAACTTTACTATGATATAGGGAAGTAATATATAAAAATAAATACATTACACATTTGAAGACACACACAAACACAAAGAGGTAAACACACATTAAAAGTATCAGACACATTTTTAGTCTATTGATGAAAGACATCAAATATACTGATGGCAATACATTTTAATATCTCTGCTGAGACAGAGACAAAGACAGTGACACAGCTATGAGAGAAGCAAGGACCCTGGATTGATGGCTAAGTTTATGTAAAGCCACTTTATGGAAGTCTTATTTACCCAGTATTGATCAATGAGTCTGATTAATGGTCTCTTATTTACATGCTGATGATTATCTGAATGCTGATCAAACAATATGGTAATAATGAGGTCTATGATTTGAGTAAAGAGAGTATAGTCGTTATGAAAATTGTACTGAAAGAACAGCTTCATAGATTGTTCACATCTGTGTTCACATGTGCTTTATTTTCAAAGGGAAAGTTATTGAATTAGAAATTGTTTGTGATTGGTGGCATCTTTGCCTTATATGAAAAGTAATAGGTATCCCTACAGGGGAACCACGATACTGGAAGACAGATGAACATAAAGTTTCTGATATTTTAGGGCTTTTGTTACAAATAGGGAAAAACATGCCAGTGTTAGGCTAGGGTGGTATATTAGTCAGAGTCCCAGTTTTACTGCTGTGAACAGACACCATGACCAAGGCAAGTCTTATAAAAAACAACATTTAATTGGGGTTGTCTTACAGGTTCAAAGGTTCAGTCCATTATCATCAAAGCGGGGGCATGGCAATATCCAGGCAGGCATGGCACAGGCAGAGCTGAGAGTTCTATGTCTTCATCCAAAGGCTGCTAGTGGAAGACTGACTAGCAGTCTTAAGCCCACACCCACAGTGACAAACCTACTCTAACCAGGTCACACCTATTCCAACAAGGCCACACCTCCAAATGGTGCCACTCCCTGGTCCAAGAATATTCAAACCATGACAGGTGGCTTCTAGTATAACAACCAGCAAAGGAAGACAAGAACTGTAAGTACTCTAATTATCACATAGAAACCCAAGCATTTCTCTTCACTTTAGCAATGACTTCAGCAGATACTAATTGCTAGGATATGTGGTCTACCCTTGGAAATCTACAGGAAGTCAGCTTGAATAGATCTGTCTCTGGGGCAGTCAATCATAGAAACAAATTGGGGCGGCAGAGTGGATGGTTAGAATAACCAGTGAATTCACAATGCATATTTATTAGCTACAACAATCTAGCTCAAAATCTGTCTCAAGTATTTTATGAATCTTTGAAACACTTCATTGATTTCTTCTTCAAGTAATTGATTGTGATGTAATAGTTGCTATGGTGATTACCTTCAAGGAGCCTTATAAGAGCTCTGGAAGGATCAAATTTAGATGTGTACTAGACTCAACCTAGTCTATCACTAAATACAAATTAGTAGAAGTCTCAGTTTTTCATGGTTGAGAAACAGAAACTTGTTCCTCTTCTCTATGGAATATATTGATGTGAAATTTTTTAATCAATTAAGATATTATAATTTGTTTATTAAAATAGAAATTCAATACTATTATATTTTTCTAAGGTCTAGGTCCTATTATTACACATAAACCAAAAGTTATTGGTTGATTTTTGTTCTCTCTCATTTGTGTCCAATCTACATAAGGAGAACCCATGAGAATGATGAAAATTGGTAATGATAGTTCTCACAAGTAAATGTTGCCCCCATTCTGGAGAAGAATATTTCTCCCAAATTTACTTACAAGTAACATGATATAGACAGAGCTGGTGGTATTTATTCATTTTGAACTTTATATGCATATACATGTATTTAACAACAATATTACTTTTTCATCTGTACATTAACTTTTGTATGTTTCCCTTTATACAACCTTTCAAATCTCTCTACGTTAACTTCTCCTTTACTATCTTGATATAATATCAGAGCTTTATTAAATTTTTAGTAGAAAACAATGATAATAAACAAAAACGTAAGGGGAGGGTCTGGTGGGAGGTTGAAAAGGTGTATGGTATGGAGGGGTGCCAAAAAAAACCACACACCAGACTTCTAAATTCCCTGGAGCCTCCAGTCTTTTGAATATTAGGTGTATCCTCTCTGACTTATCCCAGACTGGGCAGTCCTCTGCTGTATATGTGCTGGGGACCTCATATCAGCTGGTATATGCTGATATGCTGGTTGGTGATCCAGTGTCTGAGAAATCTGGGGATGTGGGGGCTCCAGGTTAATGGAGACTTCTGGTCCTCCTACACGGTTGCCCTCCTCCTCAGCTTCTTCCACCTTTTCCCTAATTCAACTACAGGGGTTAGGAGCTTCTGTCTATTGGTTGGGTACAAATATCTACATATGACTCTATCAGCTCCTTGTTGGGTCTTTTGGAGGGCAGTCATGATAGGTCCCTGCACTGGCTAGTTTTGTGTCAACTCGACACAGCTGGAGTTATCACAGAGAAAGGAGCTTCAGTTGAAGAAATACCTCCATGAGATCCAGCTGTAAGGCATTTTCTCAATTAGTGATCAAGGGGAAAAGGCCCCTTGTGGGTGGGACCATCTCTGGGCTGGTAGTCTTGGTTCTATAAGAGAGCAGGCTGAGCAAGCCAGGGGAAGCAAGTCAGTAAAGAACATCACTCCATGGCCTCTGCATAAGCTCCTGCTTCCTGACCTTCCAGTCCTGACTTCCTTGGTGATGAACAACAATGTGAAAGTGTAAGGCGGAAGCTCACGGTCAGCTTTTAGATGGAACACAGGGTTCCCAAGGAAGAAGGAGCTAGAGAAAGTACCCAAGGAGCTAAAGGGGTCTTCAACCCTATAGGTGGAAGAATAACCATGAACTAACTAGTACCCCCTGGGCTCGTGTCTCTAGCTGCATATATAGAAGAGGATGGCCTAGTTGGCCATCAGTGGGAANGCCATCAGTGGGAAGAGAGGCCCCTTGGTTATGCAGACTTTATTTGCCCCAATACAGGGGAACACCGGGGCCAGGGGGTGGGAGCGGGTGGGTAGGGTAGCAGGGCCGGGAGGGGGGAGGATATAGGGAACTTTCTGGATAACACTTGAAATGTAAATGAAGAAAATATCTAATAAAATTTGAAAAAAAAAAAAAAAAAGTGTAAGCCGAATAAACCCTTTCCGCACCAAGTGCTTCTTGGTCATGATGTTTGTGCAGGAATAGAAACCCTGACTAAGACAGTCCATTTTGGGAGTATTTCATAGCCTCAGTAATAGTGACAGGCCTTGGGGCTTCCACTTGAGGTGTATCAAACTTTAGACCTGTCCTTGGACCTTTTTTTTCTCAGGTTCATCTCCATTTCCATCCCTGAAGTTCTTTCAGACAGGAACAATTATGGCTCAGAGTTTTGACTGTGGGGTAACAACCCTATTCCTCACTTGATGCCCTGTCAGCTTCTTTATGTCTTCTTTCATTGTTGATTTCTTTGTGGCATTCCTATGACTCTGTGTAATTTCTGGGGGATTAACAGTATATTAAAGTACATGGAAATCGAGTTAATATATTCCTCATTTTAAATGATCCCACATGCTAATATGTCACATCTTTTGTAAATCAGTGTGTTCTTCCTCGGGATTGATCTGCCTAAACACAGAGTTTTATTCTTCTCAGCATGACTTGGGACTTAGCTGTGAGACCAGAGGGAGTTTTTCCCTGTCCATCTTTAACAGAATAAGTTATATTTCTACCTTAGTTATGAGACATACTTTAGTTGAATTTGTTTTCATTCATAACCATCTTATCTTTTATGATCATATAAAGAAAAAGAGGTATAAGAATATGTTCTAAGGTGGTATGGGGGGAAGGGTACCTCAGCAGGCCCATGCCAAGGCATCCCTTCCCCTCGAGAGACCAGACACACAATGGTATAGTATAGAATAGAGTTTATTAAGGGCATGTGGAGGGGAATTAAGAGAGTAGAGGAGTCAGAGAAAAGCAGAGAGAAGGAGAGAATAGAGAAGTAGAGGCTTGCCATTACCCCGCTTAGAGAGGGGGGAAAGGCAATGGGGAAAGAGGGGGAGCAAGGGGGCAAGAGGAAAGAAAAAGGCAAGAGAAGCAAGAGAGTAAGAGAGGGAGGATGGGGACATGAAGCCCCCTTATATAGTGGGCCAGGCCTACATTGCTGTTGCCAGGTATCTGTGGGTATAGAGTCCAGACAGAATGTCAATATTCCCCCATTTTGATTTAATTAAAAAAGAAAAAAATGGAAAGATGTGATGGCAAAGCAGGAATAGGGTCATTGTAATATCTTGGCTGCTTCATGCTGACATTCGGGTGACTGTGTCTCTGGGGAACCTCGAAGGATGAGAGATGTTGTCTGGTCTTAGGAGAGTTGGCTGTCCTTGCTATCCAGGGTCTGTGGAGCTATCCAATGATCAGTCAGAAGGAACAGGTCCAGTAGGAGTGTGTGTCTGTGAGAAAGAAATTGGAGCCTCTGGAAGTTGCTTCTCAGGAGCTGATCTGGTTGTAATAAGCGCCTGGACTTGACAAGATGTTGACACACATTATTATAGGCTGAGAATAAGATTAAGTATATTTGGGAGAAAGAAAAAAAATTAGATGTACAGATGTAACCCAGAGGAATCCCACACTTTGGAACAGGTAGTAACTGGGAATTTGGGGCAGTTGTACTTATCTGGATGGAGTCTATTTGGTCTATGAGATGTAGCTGAGTAGGTTTTCTGTAGCTTGTAAGTTTATAAGTAGTTATAAGCGATAACATGAGTTAGCAACATGAGCAGTCTTTAAGATGAGCCTTTTGAAGAGGAGAAGGAACACGATTAAAAAGTTGGATCGTATAGTGGAATGTTTTATTGGAGTTAGTTTGTAGCTAAATTGTAGGAACTCAGATATTAGGACAGTGGCATAGCAAATAGAGGAAGATAAGGAAGTAACAGATTAATATCTATGGAATTTTTTTCTACCTGGTATCTTATCTGTCAATGTAGTCAGAAGTCTGGGAAAAAAAAACAAAAATCTAGCAGTTATATACCAGTTATATATTACTTTTAAAAAATGACAGTTCACTAGCCAACAGTTCTTTGTCGTTTCCATGGTCTCAATGGGAACTTGGGTCACCAGCCTGGCTTTCAAGCACAGAAGACACTGGGCTTTTTCTCTGTGAAATGGATATGTGTGACATGAGAAATGTCTTACCTTGTCTTAAATAATGTAAGTCATTTAATTCAGGGTATCGGGTTTTGTCCACTGTGTATTTAGGTGATTATCATAACACAATCTAGGCTTCATTTTATAGCTCTATCCGCATCGTCTTAAACCTCATGAGAGAAACTGTTAGAGGCTTTTGGGAATTCTGTATGTCATAAACTTAATAATTAACAAACTCCTGACAGGATTGAGCTTGATATAGATTGATTATAACTAAATAGAAATTAATACCAGTAGTAAAAATCTATCAGGTCAGGATAGGAAGGACAATCTTAGGTAACTTTAAAAAAGTTGTGTAAGCCATGGGAATGGCTAAACTGTGGATTGAGTGGTTTGTTTGTGCATGGCAGCCAGCTGGTCAGGTCTGTGCCACTGCAGGAAGGGACTTCCTACCAGCAGCTGATAAGAGGGGTAAAAATAAGGTCTCAAAGTAGCATAGGGAGGCCAGGACCAGCAGAGAGTGAGCAGACTGAGGGCACCCAGCACAGACTGCCAGTCAGGGCAAGTTAGACTCAGAGTGGGGAGAGAGAGGGTTGGAGGGAGGGCAGCAGCGTCCCTTGCGTGGGGGCAGGCAGAGGCAGATCGCTTTTGAACTAGCAGAACTAGCTGCTGCAGGAGGAGTGAAAGCCAGAAACTAAGGGAGTTGGGAGGGGAAGCTCTGCACTACAGGTCATTGGCAAGAAAGTGCCAGTTTAGCAGAGATGTAAAGGTATTGTTTTATACGAAGATGTCCCATTGAATAAGGACAGAGCCTGTGAAGACTGATTCCTAGGTGAGAGAATAGGATTATTAACTTCCACTACCAGCGTCCTGAGGGTGTTAATAACCCAAGAATGATTTTAGCACACAAGCTACATCACTAGGTCCTCATTTGGAGATCTGGGGGATAATGGTCAGAGCAAGTACTCTACTGACTCTAAGGAGAGAAAAACCTCACCCAAGGGAGAGAGTCCTAAAATGGGGGACAGGGCAGCAGAAGGGTAGCTCTGAGCTCAAGAACTCTCTGCTGGTGCTCTGACCAGTGAAGGAATGAGGGGTTTACCAGATCCAGGCTAGTGAACATGGATCTCTTGTGGTAGCTGAGGTGGGATGCAAGCCTGCAGAGTTTCTAGATCTGAGTCACAAGGCACCAGTGTTATGATCATAAAAAGAGAAAGAGCTATAAGAATATGTTCTAAGGTGATGTAGGAGTAGGAGGTGCCTCTTCAGGCCCATGCCAAGGCATCCCTTCACCCTGAGAGACCAGCCACACAATGGTATATTATAGAAAGAGTTTATTCAGGGCATGTGGAGGGGAGTTAAGAAAGCAGTAGAGGCAGAGAAAGGCAAAGAGAAGGAGAGCATAGAGTAGTAGAGGCTGGCCATCGCCAGGTGAAGAGAGGATGAAAGGGAATGTGGAGAGAGGAGGAGCAAAGGGGTAAGAGACAAGAGAGAGGCAAGAGATTAACAGAGTAAGAGAGCAAGAGAGTAAGAGGGGGAGGAGGGGCCAAGCAGCCACTTTTATAGTGAGTGGGTCAGGCCTATCTGGCTGTTGCCAGGTAACTGTGGGGGTGAAATCTAGACAGAAAACCAACACGATCTTCATTTAATTACTTTCTCTAATTGTTCATTGTTTTGGATCTGTTACTTTACTTTGTTAAGCATCATTCATATTATGCAGATTGTCATGTTTTTCACTAGTTTTGGTGGTTAGAATTAGAAGGTTTCTATTTCATATGTTTGAATGCATGACCTCTTGCAGTACTTTAGGAAGATCTAGGATGTTGTTCTTTGTTGAAATCACTGCTGAGGTTGGGCTTTGAGGTTTCAAAACCCACTGTTTAACCCAGGGTTTGTTTTTTGGTTTTTTTTGTTTTGTTTTGTTTTGTTTTGTTTTTTCAATTTACCTAATTGCCTGTGGATTAGCTCTATGCTTGCCTGATTGTCTATATAGAAAATGAACTAACCCACTTAAACTGTAAGCAAGTCCTCAATTGAATGCTTTATTTTGTGAGTCACCTTGATTTGGTACCTTCCCACAATATTAGAATAGTAATTAAGACATGAGTTTTTTTGAGAATTTCATATATCCCGAAATTCTTCCAGATCCATTCTGGCTTCCATAGATACAAAAATTTGGTATCTTGATTTAATTTTATAAAATCAAATCCAATTATTGCTGCTCCTACATCCTCTGATGAGTGGCCTTACCTCAGATCATGGTCAATCTAACCAAGTCCATACACTTCTAAAATAAACTGACACTTCCTTTTTTTTTTCCAGTAACTATAAGTTATTAATATCTCCTCTTTGTGACATTGTGCCCACCTACCATTTTCATGTGGATATTTTGTCATGTTTGATTTTTTTACAGGTCTGCAGTATACAGGTACAACCTCAATGAGTGCATAAAGTATCCTGCTGTGTCTTGAAAACAGCGTTAGCATGTAGACATTCATATAGCCTCTGGTTATTGCCATCTTTATGCTCTTAGAATGTTCCCTGAGACTGCAGAAAAGAGAGTACTTTATGGTCAGGGTCTAATGGACCAGAAAATAGTCAGATTGATGCCAATCTGGCATAAAATTGATTATGACCTCTGACTTCTCTCAAAATGCCTCCACCTTTCAAGTGTGAATCCATGTACCCTGGGAATCAAACTGAGGGCTGCCTATATGCTAAGCAAGTATAAACTGTAGCCCTATATTATGAATATCTGGAAATATTGCAGTAATTTCTATCTCAAAGCAGCAATTTATTTATGCACATTTATTTAGTAAGACATTGAGCACTATTTTGATGAATAAATTAGTGAATTAATGACTTGAAATAGAAGGAAAGAATTCATATTCTCATATAATTCAAAAATTATATTCGTTATATAAAAATATATCTATATTTAAACATTTTTCAAAACGTAAATGAATTATTTATTTTCTTGAAAATTTACTAGTCACAGGTAAAAAGATAAAATATTTATTGCTAGAATATTACTTGTAAAATAATTACATTATCACCATTAATGACATATTGTTCGAATATATAGATAAGAATTTTACTTTGCAATTCTTGTTCTGACAGATACTGTTCTAATATATTATTTGTTGTTAAACAACAGTTCAAATAAATTCTGATATGTTTTTGTTTCTTCTAAGTATAGCTATATAGTACATATTTTAATACTAGAGTTTATATTTTATATATAACGTAATTTAATGTTTGGTATGCATAATTTCTAGCAGAGCTGTATTTTATACAGCAAGAAAAGCTACTCTCTTCCTTTGGAAGATAGGGAAAGCTTGTTAAAACTGCTTTCAACTGTACTATTTAATCCTAACACATGCTGTTAGATAAGAAAAAAATATACTACTTAAAAAATAAAAGATTGAGGCAAATATAGGTTATAAAATGACATGCTGGGCTACTCTTTTGAAATAAAGAAGCAGAACACTACACAAACTAATTTATAGACATTTACAAAAATTAAATTTTAAATAAGTATTTTTCAAAGAAAAAGAATATTTTTGAATTGAGGAAATTGTCTGATTTCTATTCATGCTTTTTATTAGATAATTTCTTCATTTACATTTCAAATGTTATCCCCTTTCCTAGTTTCCTCTCTGAAAGTCCCCTATACTCTCTCTCCCTTGCCCTATTCCCCAACCCACCCACTCCCACTTCCTGACCCTGACATTTCCCTGTACTAGGGTATATAATCTTCGCAAGACCTAGGACCTCTCATCTCATTGATGGCTGACTAGGCCTTCCTCTGCTACATATGCAACTAGAGACACAAGCTCGGGGGGGGAGGGTACTGCTTAATTCATATTTTTGTTCCTCCTATAGGATTGCAGACCCCTTTAGCTCCTTGGGTACTTTCTCTAACTCCTTCACTGGGGTCCCTGTGATCCATATAAGAGATGACTGTGAGCATCCACTTCTGTATTTGCCAGCCACTGACATAGCCACATAAGAGATAGCTATATCAGGGTCCTGTCAGCAAAATCTTACAGGTATATGCAATTGTGTCAACATCTACATCTACATTAGAGTGTGTGGAATTAATATAAATACTAAAAATTACTTTCTGTTCACATCAGTCACCTAGAAAAAGACTGGGAAAGCCAATAGTTTTTCAGCATAACTCTACTTATAAATAGCTCAGCCAAAAAAACTCTTTGAAATTTCTGGTGGTTTGTTTTCATGTTAAATACTCCTATTGTTTTGTGAGCCCTGGAGAACTGAAATTACCATCCACATTTTAATACATATTTATACACATACTAAATTTAAAATAAAATATAACTTATTTGTAAAAGATTATTATCTTGGCATTAGGCTATCATCAGTACACCAAAAAAAAAAAAAAAAAAAAAAGGAAATTTCAGAGTCATCAAGTTTTAGTTCAGATTTTTATTCACAAAAAACAATTATATGAATGTTTTGGTTTGATTTTTGATATACATTATTTAACACATTTTCAATTAAACTTTAGTTATTTTGAATTCTCAGTGTGAAATACCTCACTTTCTTAGAGAACTAAAGTAACTAATTAGCCTTAAAACATTGATAGAACTTTAGAGCTAGATGATATATTATAAAAACTTATAATGAAAAAAATAGAGAATATCAAAATGAGGAACTTTCTTTTGTATGCTAAATTAAAAAGTATACAATATCAAAATTTTATGGACTTGGAATAAAAGAGAGCAATATCGTTACAGTAACTGTGGTTTAATATGAATATTTGAATACTATCTAAGTAAGAATATATAGCAAAATAGATCTTGTTATAGGATTAACTAGAACAAAACAAAACAATGCATGCTTTTTTTTTTCCCTAAGAAAGAAAAAATCCACTAAATACTAGAAACATTTTGAAAACACCTATTATGAAGACTGTTAGTTTGGATTTTTTCAATGCATTTTCAATGATGAAGATAGTAGATGGTTCATACTGTTTGAAATTACCAGCAGGCTTTTTTTAAGCATTAAGGAGGCAATTGCTAAAATCCTGGCTAAATTAACTTCGGTGTTTGATTCTTCCTTAATTGCTTACATTTACAAGTATGAGAAAATTTTCTATATCTTATAGCTCATTTTTGCACTTTGAACTCTATCCTATGTACTAACAACTTGGGTTTGTGAAAATATGAAAGATTTTGTTAAATATTATTTTATATTTTTAAGCCCAAAGTAAATAAAGTATAGCATGCATTTAAATTTTATAGTAGTTTGATTTTCTTATTTTAGAAGTATATTCAATTTTAACCCATTTAAAACATCTATCTAATAAATACTAACATAAAAGTGATAATGAGGTAATCCTTTAAATATTATAATAATTAAACTAATTATCTATATTTATAACATTATGAGACATTGAATAGATGATTAAATGCCTTCTCATAGCAGAAAGACAAAAAAGAGGATATGTATTTGGAATATCACTGCTATATAAAGCCAGTAATAAGTATGTTTACTTTATGGGTCAGAGCCATAAACTAGTACAAATCCAGTGAGCTGTGTTTTTGTATGTAATAGAAGTACAGTGATTCTTTCCTCTATCTTATTATGTATTTGTAACTGTGTGACTATGAGACAACAGTCAATCTAAATGATTTTTGTGGTAAGAATCAATTAAAAAATAAACTTCAAGAGTACATTCCTATAAAGAAGGGTAAAATATACAATGATGATGGCTTTATTCATTTACTTGCAAATATTTAATGATTATATATGCCAGGTACTCTAGAAGACAAAGGAGATACAGATTAGATAATCCTAAAGAGCACATTCCTTCAAAGAGACACACCTACTAACAAAAAGCTTGGCAAATGATTATGCATTTTATGATTAAATTCAAAATATGACGTGGAATCAAAAAGAGTCAAAATGAGTAATTACAAAGAACCCTTTGTATAACACACATCAGTCAATTCAGAGGCTCATATATTAGGAACCATTCTTCATGTTTCATTATTAGCATTAATGACCAAACTGTAATTAATCAACACAATACATTAAATCATAATCACTAAGTCTATTGTAAAAAAAAATAACCTGATTAAAAAGTAATATAATTCAATTTTTAGAGAAACATAGGTTTGTTAAGGAGTTGTCCAAATGGCATTGTTCTTAAATACTAAGCTTCAATACTACACAACTACTCAACAAATCAATGTCTTCTCTTATAAACACCTTCAATTAGCACATTCTTTTGGTTTTAACCACTGAACATTATTACTACATTAATTATTAGCTAACTATCACTTACATCATCCTCAAGTGCTCTGTGGATGCTTTTTGAGAAGCTCCAGAGAAAACAGCTATAATAGAAAGACAGATACGGTGTCTCTCAAGTGTTATTAAATGAAACAATGGGTTTATTCTGAAAAACAGAGACAGATTAGTAACTTATGAGCAGTTACCTCACTTGGGGAAAATATTCTTTCTGTTCTAGCAACTGGTAACCATATAATCAATCCTTGGAGAAAGAGTGGCATCATAAGCCTCTTTTACAGAAATTGTTAAGTTTCTGTAAAGCCTGAGGCTGGGTCCTATGAGTATTGTCTAGTATTGGGGGCTAACTGTACAAATCCTAGAATTACAACTATGTTCTCTAAACCTTGAATGATACTGGTGCCCATTTAGAGAATTCATAGTTACTTACTATCAAGTGTCTCTGTACTACCCACTGCATAAAAAAAGTTTCTTTTTCCAGAGATGATAATAGAAATAATGCATGGTTCTACACATAAATATTTACATGACAATTTTGCTTAAACACATCATGTTTACTTAGCAAAATAACACAAGCAGTAACTTCCTTGTTACTTGACCTCCCCAGCCACAGAATTTTGATAGACTTTACAATACCAGCCATGAGTCCCTTCTGAGGAATGTGCTTCAAGTCAAATCAGAAAGTACTTAGTTTTGCCCATAAAATTTGTGCTACAACTCAATCAACAGGCATATGTCACCTTTTACACTGCTAGAGTAGTATGCAGGCTACACAACCAAGTAGTTTGAACTTCTGGTGACATTTCTCCTTTTGTGGCATTATTGTGTCTTTCAACCTTGTGAAACCTAGAAAGCAGGGAATAAGTTTCAAACTCAGTCCCATCTTTGTTTCTCCATGGCCTACAACCACATCAGTAGGATGTCTTCAGGAATTAAACCAGTATCTAACTTTAGGGAGCAATAAAGAGCAGGGAATACATAATTTAGGGACCTCAAAGGACTCTCTGACTAAGAACTCAAAGATGCATGGAATTACTGTAGCAAGTTAGGTCCACTTGTTATCCTTACCAGTGACATCACTGTGCCAGTCAGTCATTTACAAGGATGAGCAGTTCCTGTTGTATTTGGCTGTTCCTGCAATTTTAGACAAGAGCTTAATGGCTTGAAAGGACAGGGGTCTCAACACAGTCTAAATGGCATTAATTGTCAATTATTGTGAATGCTACGATATCTATTCATGTCATTTTACAAAGTCCAATTTTGTTTTATTCTAGGAAAAAATAAAAGCTTAACCAATCAGTCTTTGCTCAAGCTCTTAATTGTATAATTTGTGTAATGATTTTATTGTTTTATTATTATTGAAGTAGAATTACTTCTGGATCCTATCTGCTGAAACGCTTAACCTGCAATTAGCAATTGCCATTCTTGTGTTGTATACCGAACTTCTGACCAACTTAATGACTGTAGTTAAAATTTACTGGAATTTTTCACTGTTTGTTCAGGGTTTGTCTCCTTGTTTTCATATAGACTCCAACAATAGCACTCTGAGATTCTAATGATTTGTAACAGGAAGAGAAACAGGTTTTGAGATATACATTCATTTAGCTTCTTCTAAAAGTTTCTTCATGAACTCAAAAGCCTTGACTTGTTTTTTTCAATAAGGACAAAGTTCATTTGGGGCTGGCTTAAAGTTTTGAAGGCTCAGTCCAGTATCATCAATATGGGAACATGGCAACATCCAAGCAGGCGTGTTGCAGGAGTTCTACATTTTCTTTATTTATTGGATATTTACTTTATTTACATTTCAAATGTTATCCCCTTTCCCTATTTGCCCCCCACCCAAGGAAACCTAATATCCCATCTTCCCTCCCCCTGCTTCTATGAAAGTGTTCCCCCACCTACTCACCCACTCCCCCTCCATGCCCTGACATTCCTCTACACTGGAGCATTGAGCCTTCACAGGACCAAGGGACTGTCCTTCCACTGATGCCTGACCAGGCCATCCTTTAGTACATATGATGCTGGAGCCATGGGTCCCTCTATGTGTAGTCTTTGGTTGGTGCACCAGGACATTTAAACTCATATGAAATACGTCACTATTACTTTAGATGAACTTGTAAGTCTTTCAGGTGCCTTTCTTATTCTATGAAACACTCAGAGATTAGTCTTATTTTGCATATATAATGAAATCATTTTAATAAGGCAAGGTCCTTGGCCAACATCTCATGACAAATAGCAGTTGTGTGAGTTACCTCTTTGGAGGAATTCTATAAAAATCTACTATCCATGACAAATTGGTCTCGGTATAGAACAGATAAAAAAATACTATAAGAAGCATTTTCAAAGTTCAATGCATCATGGAAATATTCCATAATTATTCTCTCTTTCTTTCAAAATAGCAATATTGAGTATAGAGACATGGCTCTTTCAAATACACTGGCGTTTTCTAGAAGCTGTCAATCTTTTTCACAGGCCATATTGGGTTTTAGGCTAGAAAAGTTTCTACCCTGTCTTACTACTTAATGTTTTCTGTAATTTAATGATAGCTCCCAGGAAGTCTTTTCCTTTTTTCATTCAGGGGCTTAGTTGGAGTGGGCAAGTTCTAGTTGTGCCTAAACATGCACAATTTCATACACAGTTTATATTCTCCGAGAAAATTTTCCAATTATTTATATACATCAGTGCATCTACACCTTCAATGTTCTCTTGCCATGGAGAAGTGCACACAGTGTTATCCATGGCTAGAAACAGGTTAGTCCTTTTTACCTGAAGAATCCTGTTTCCATGCTGTACACCATTGCCAATTGCCCCTTGTCTTAGTCAGGGTTTCTATTTCTGCACAAATATCATGACCAAGAAGCAAGTTGGGGAGGAAAGGGTTTATTCGGCTTACACTTCCATACAGCTGTTCATCACCAAGGAAGTCAGGACTGGAACTCAAGCAGGTCAGGAAGCAGGAGTTGATGCAGAGGCCATGGAGGGATGTTCTTTACTGTCTTGCTTCCCCTGGCTTGCTCAGCCTGCTCTCTTATAGAACCCAAGTCTACCAGCCCAGAGATGGTACCACCCACAAGAGGCCCTTGCCCTTGATCACTAATTGAGAAAATGCCCCACAGCTAGATCTCATGGAGGCACTTCCCCATCTGAAGCTCCTTTCTTTGTGATAACTCCAGCTTGTGTCAAGTTGACACTCAAAACCAGCCAGTACACCCCTGGTATTTTAATGTACACCTCAAATTACGATATGCTTGTTCCTACTATCCACTTATACCCTAGTATTTTGCACATTAATAGATTACTAAAAAAAAATCCTCTATTCAACATGTGGTCTCAGAACTGTATATATAACTCACATTTGCATGTACTACCCTGTCAGCAAAGCAGACGTGGAAGCTCCTACCATAGAACATTGTATTCTTCAAAGAAAGGAATGGTCTTCTAGTAAGGCATATGTACCCCAAGAGGCTTTGCCAGAGCCTGATCAATACAGATGTGGATGTTCACAGACAGCAATTAGTCTGAGCATGGGGACACCAAGGGAAGAGTTAGGAAAAGGACTGAAGGAGTTGAAGGGGATTGCAACTATCCTGACCCCCCACCCTCCCAGAGCTCCCAAGGACTAAACCACCAACCAAAGAGTACACATGGAGGGACCCACTTTTCCAGCCACAGATGGAGGAGAGGATTGCCTTACCTGGCCTCAATGAGAGCAGAGGTCCTTGGTCCTGTGGAGGTTCGATGCCCCAACATTGGGGGATGCTAGGGCAGTGAGGCAGGAGTGGGTTGGTTTGTTAGGGAGCACCTTGATAGACACAGTGGGAGGGGTGATTTGGTAGGGGATTTGCAGAGGGACAACATTTGAAATGTAATAAAGAAAATATAAAAAAAACAAAAGAAAGAAAGAAAGAAAGAAAGAAAGAAAGAAAGAAAGAAAGAAAGAAAGAAAGAAAGAAAGAAAAAAACGCAGCACAAATTTTCTTTCCACTAGGACCTCTAATTTGATACAAGTCTTAACATAATTTCTTTTGAGTAACCCAGGCAGATCCCATATTTTGCTTTTGTTCCATCTCGTAAGTCTTTTAGCAAATTTTTAAGTCTTTCATCTCCACCAAAAGTAGTTCAGATGCAGAGCATTTAAGATTGGCACCTATTTCCTGAATAAGGAACTTTCCCTTCTTCTCTATTAAAGGTCAGTGCAGTGTCATCTCCCATCCTTTCTATTTATTCCAATCCTTTTATGGAGCCCCCTAGTGAGTACTGATGTGCTCTTGTGTGGCCTGGCAATTCTACTAAATCACCATACCAGTCTTCTTTCTTAACTTTTTTTTTTCAATTTTTATTAGATATTTTCTTCATTTACATTTCAAATGTTATCCAGAAATTTCCCTATACCCTCCACCACCCCCGCCCTGCTCCCTTACTCCAGCCACTCCCACATCTTGGCCCTGGTGTTCCCCTGAACTGGGGCATATAATGTCTGCATGAACAAGTGGCCTCTTCTCAATGATGGCCAACTAGGCCATCTTCTTCTATATATGCAGCTAGAGACCTGAGCTCTGGGGGTACTAGTTAGTTCATGTTATTCTTCCACCTATAGGGTTGAGGACCCCTTCAGCTTCCTGGGTAATTTCTCTAGCTCCTTCCTTGGGTGTCCTGTGTTCCATCTAATAGCTGACTGTGAGCATCCACTTCCGTGTTTGCCAGGTTCTGGTGTAGCCTCCCAACGAGACAGCTATATCAGGGCCCTTTCAGCACTATCTTGTTGGCATATGCAATTGTGTCTATGTTTGGTGGCTGATTATGGGATGGATCCCCAGCTGCAGCAGTCACTGGTTGGTCCATCCTTTTAATTCAGCTCCACACACGATCTCTGTAACTCCTTCAATGTGTGCTTTGTTCTTAATTCTAGGAAGGGGCGAAGTGTCCACATTTTGATCTTCATTCTTCTTGACTTTCATGTGTTTAGTAAATTGTATCTTGGGTAGTCTAGGTTTCTGGGCTAATATCCACTTATCAGTGAGTACATGTTATGTGAGTTCTTTTGTGATTGGGTTACCTCTTGTAAGCATGTTCCTCTATGAACCAATGAAATAGCATCAAACAGGGCCTACTTTATGTGCAAATTCATCAGTAAGGCCTCTCTTTTCTTAAATTATGTTTCAACTTCTGGTATTTGTGAGGGCCTTTCCTGGTGAAAACCAACTGTCAATGGCATTTATGAGCCAGTTTGTTGAGCACTGATTTCCCTCAGAATACCTTGGAATACGCAGCGTTTTTCTTTAAAAAGGATGGGTTGTTACATTGCTCAGTTTCTCCACAGAAAAATCTAATTTATTGTCTCATAGCCTCATGAGCTAGGTTGTTAGATACTTTAAATCTGCCCCAATTCAAGTAGTTCAGAGGCAGAGCATTTAAGATTGGCACCTATTTCCTGAATGATGTACTTCCCCTTCTTCTCTATTAAAGGTCAGTGCAGTGTCATCTCCCATGCTTTCTATTTATTCCAATCCTTTTGGAGCCCCCTAGTGAGTACCGATATGCTTTGTTTTCTCTTCTCCTTACACTCTATCAGCTGTAAGAAATGGAAAGCAAACACCTCCATTTTATCACCTATGTTTTCTACTTTTCTGGCTATATTTTTTATTCTTCCTTTAAGCAGCTTTGTGTTTTGTTTTGTTTTGTTTTTCTATACAGAAAGCTCAGGCTACTTAGTGGGTCTTACTGATGAGAGTAGGGCCATGAAACCAATGCTATAGTCAGCATATGATCCTGCCACACAGTGGCTAATTTTCAGTTGTAATATATTCCTTCATCATCGGTCTTTTGGACCATGTCTTCATAATCATGTGGCACAACTTATTAATCAAGCATATTTGTCACTGTATACTTCACAGAATGACATGGCCAAACTGAGACTCTTCCCTTGAGTACTACACATTCAGGCAAGGGTCTTAGTTGCATGTCTCTTTACCCAGAATAGCGATAATGCAATATACAATACAGCAAGTTTATATGCACTTCTATAACACACAGAGAAATGATATTATCTCTGTGTATATTCTACCATTGGCCAGTAATTTAATGGTTAGTCTCTGTGTGTTTTTTTCTCTTTTATATTTTGGAATCAAATACTAAGTTAATTTGAAATGCATGTGCATTTAACATATGTATTTGAATAATATAGTAATTCTGTTTTCATGTTGAGTTGTTCTCAGCATGAATGAATGATTTGTGGAGGTAATATATAAAATAGGTTAACTGGTTAGATTTAGTTACTCTACCCATATATGTAAACATAATGTCATATACCAAAAAGACAGTTTTATTTAAAAACATAAAGATGTTCACTACTATAAAGCATCTTTATGTAGTTACTTTATAGGTAATAAAAGCTGGCTTTTCATTGATACTGAGGCAAGGTATCAAAGTGAATTGGTACATAACTAAAGTGTAGTTTGTTTTCGATTCCAACAAGAGAAACAAACTAGAAAAATTTGAGGTTCATTTCTATTTATTTGTAACTTCTATTTGTTAAATTATCTTTTGCTTACTTTAACAGTGTTGCTATCTTTCTCATTCAAAAGTTACTTCCTTCTCTTCTTTGTCTTTTCCTACATAAAAACTTTCTTTGCCCAACCTCTGAATTTTCTTAGATTGTGAGCTATCACTTGTAGGCCTTGCCTTGATATATCTACTACTTTTTTTGAATGGATGTATGAATGAGTGGCTGAGTGAGTGAATGACAACTGATTCTAGTATGAATTTCTTGCTGGTTTCCTAGATGTGTGGAATGGCAATGTCCTAGGAGTAGGCTGCAACCGCTTCTGTGTGTAGCTTGTTTCTATTGTTGAGTCTGCCCCATAAGAATGAATACATTTTCCAGGTTCTTAAGATTAATTTTCCTTTCTTAGGAAAAGAAATATAGTGGGTTTGTCTGAGGATTAAATGGGATAATTCATATGATGTTCTTAATATAATACCTGAGTTACAAACATAATTAAAGAGCATTGCAGTGATTATTCTAAAGCTGGTCTTTCACTGACTTATGAACATAAAATATGATCATAATTAAACAGAGTACATTGAAGTACAGTTTTTGGAGAAGCCACTCTTAAAACAAGGAAATATTCCTTAGCCCCCACATCCAGGAGCACATGAAAGCTTTGAGAATAATATTGTTAACAAACAATAATTTCAAGGAGCTAATTGCAAATTTTTGGTATTCTCTAAAAAGAATATATTTACCTCAGAAAAATCTTCATGCTTATCAAAATAAAAGGCGTGCCGAAATGTAGCTGCTTTACATAGGAATCATTGTCATATTAGACTATGAGGACACCCTGCAATGCATAAGATTATAATAATGACATGCTACATGCATTTGCATTAGAATATTATAATGACTTCCTGCAATGCTTGTTTGTTTGCTTCTTATTCTTCTTTCATACATTTCAACATGAAC
>CACVCL010022934.1:0-29055 GCA_902729485.2 Mus minutoides
CACGCTCAGTCTACCTCTTTTTTCTCTCTGTTCTGAACTCTTCCAGATGCCTCTGACTGTTCTCCTCCTCATATCTACAATAACAACCTTCCTCTTAATACCATAGAGCAGCTGTTGTCAATTTATACACCGACAAACAGTTGGATGTGCCTCAGAATAGAAGGGTGGGTGAGGACAGACAGACACTGGAGAAGCTGCTGCCAGAGGCCTCCTGAGCTGAACAGTCTTGCCATCCTTGTGATAGTAAATGGGCAAAGGCTGAGGAAACTCGGGATTTCTTTCTTCTGAATGGGATGGGGGTGGGGTATATATGAAGAGGTCATGGGATGCCATTAAAGTTCTTTGACCTGCTCTCACTTTTTAAGGGCATTGTTTTAAATGCAAGTAAGAGAGCTGGAAAGAGCAAGTACTGTTATTGTGAAGGATCTGAGCTCCATTCCTAAGGTGCACCTCACACGGCCCACAACTGCCTAGGCCTCCAGCCTCAGGTGACCAGATGTCTGTGACCTCCACAGGGGCCTACACTCACGTGCACACACCCACAATCTGACATATATACAAAATTAACAACAAAAACAAACTTTAATTTTTTTGAGTAAAAATACAGTTCTCTGGCTTCATGTGTGTGGGGAGGAGTCATAAATTCTACCTCTGGGCTCTCTGCCCCACAGTGCAACCATTGGATGAAGGGAAGTCCCTTTCAGGTTGTCTGGGCTCCCTCCTCTGCCTGATCCTGGTAGATACTTGAGGGTATTACCCTCACCCTCTGCTATGGTTGAGAATAGTGTCCGCCCCCACCTCCCACCCCTGCCCCTGACCAAGGCTCAGGTATTTAAATTTGTGGTTTCCCCTGTCTATGAGACTCTTGGGTGGGTGTGGAACCTTTAAGAGGTGGGGCCTCGTGGGAGGTCTTCAAGCCATTGGGAATGTCCTTGGTGGAGGTATTGAGGTCCTAACTCCTTCAGTTCCTTTTCTTTCACATCTCACTGTGAGACAAGCAACCTTGCTGTACTGTGCTGTCCCATCATGATATATTCTACCCTGTCATAAACCAATGGCAACGGGGCCATGAGCCATAGCCTGCCAAAGCATGTGCAGGTATTCTCATTACAAGCTGATGTCCCTGGGTATAGGTTATCATGCCAGATAGCTGACTAACACAACCTATTTCCCAAGAAGGAAGAACCCCCAGGTTCAGACCCAATACAGGTATATCTGAGACAAGCTTCTTCCTGTATCAAGCTTGGTGTCACATCCATTTGATGAAGACTGGATTAGATGTCAGCCCAATTATATATATATATATATATTAAGTTAGAGGTTACACATGAGATCTCACCTGGACAAATTCTGCTGCTCTTGTTTTTATTAACTCTTACCTAAAACACCCCATGCTTCCAAAAATGACCATTCAAAGGCCCAGGTGTTGGCTACAACAATGTACAACAAACTGGATGATCCCTGGAGGTGTGCTTGCTAAGTTCAGAACTGAGCTGCAACAGATTTTCTCCCTTCTTAATGCTCAGAGTGAGAGCAACTCAGCCCCGTGCTTACTCCAGCCCCTAGTAGGTGTCAGGACTGTACTCTTCCTCAGCCCCGTGCTTACTCCAGCCCCTAGTAGGTGTCAGGACTGTACTCTTCCTCAGCCCCGTGCTTACTCCAGCCCTAGTAGGTGTCAGGACTGCACTCTTCCTCAGCTGGAGAAGCTTTGACCCCATCTCTCTTCACCATCCTATGTGGCGATGTGCCTCTGGGCCTCTGTGTCTCTTCTTGTGAGAGTGTAAATAGAATACCTTGCATTTGTATGGATGGCACCTGTCAATAATAAAATTGATGGTCTATACGCAGGAAATAGGAGGGCCGAAATGATCCTGGGATAGTGCCAGGTGAGAGATTCACCAGGGGAAATGTGATACAGATGCAGGTTCCCAAGCATCTATGTAGAGGCATCTATGTAGGTTAAAATAAATGGGTTATTTCAAGTTATGACCTAGTCAGAGAAGAGCCTAGCTGAATGGCCAAGGTATTTGTAAATATATTTTGAGTCTGAGTCTTATTCCTGGGAGCATGGAGCTTGGAGGAAGAGCCAGAGATAACTTCTACATGAGAGTATCAAAGTTTGAATGAGGATCTGCTCAGTTGTGTATAAACACAACCATGGAGGCAAAACCTGTGCCCAAGTGAAGTCACACTTCGAGGATTTGAATGGACAGGAATTCTGGATTGATATTCTTAATGTAAAACGGGCTTGCTGGGATCATCCAAACGAAAGGTGGCTTTTTCCTTAACAGCTGATGGCACCTAAGTGTCGTGCAGTCACTCAGGAATCATCTGCTGATCACTATCTAACATCAGATTACAAGTGTGGGGGGCAGGCAGGGAAATGGCTCAGTCAGTAAAGAGTTTGCATGCAAGCATGAGGCCTGAGCTGGAGCCCCAGAACCCATGTTAAGAAGCCTAGCACATGTGCTATACATTTGTAATCCCAGAACTTGGAAAGCAGAGGCAGATGGATCTCTGCCAGCCATCCTAAACTACTTGTGGTGTTCTAGGATAATGAGAGATCTGGTGTCAAAAATAACCACAGCAGGGTTGGAGAGATAGCTCAGCAGTTAAGAACACTTGAGTCTCTTCCAGAGGACCTGAGTTTGCCTACCTAGCACCTATGTTGGGCTGCTTACAACTACCTATAACTCCAGCTCCAGGAGACCCAATATGCCACTTCTGGCCTCTGTTGGCATCTGCACACATGTAGCATACACACACCCACACACTTAATTAACCTAAAATAATTTTTTAGAATAACTAAAGTGGACAGCCTAGAAACAATGACGGAAGGTATCTTCTAACCTCCATTCACATGCATGTCTACACACAAGCACTCACATTCAGGATGTTTACAAGGCAAAGATCACAAAGACTTTACAGTCTTGCGCATACACTATCTAGTCTCACAACTGATTTCAAACTACACCCGCCATAGTTCTGAAATCCAGTGAGAAGCAGCTGCCACAGAAACACCTTTATAGAGCAAAGTGACAAACCTTCAAATGTTTGTACATTTTGAAGCTAAAGGAGTAACTGATTGATCAGTCAGGGATCTGTGAGCACAGTGTTATCATCCTCCAATTTTCTGAACAAAATCTGCAGAGAGCAAGGCAGTCAGCCACATATCCCCGGTCGGTCGCTGGGTTCCTAATCACCTGAGAAGGGAGTGGAAATGCTTCAAAAACATAACAGTAGAATCACCTTAAGACTGTGAAATGCCCTAAGAGCGTCCTAGACAAGACAGGGAATGTTCTTTATTCCCTCTGAGATAGTAAAGCCTTGTCAGGCAGAGTAGCCAAAAAAACCCCAGGGTAACAAGCGTGGCCCCACTCAGAGTAGCCCAAGCTACCCTCATAAAACACAGTTTCAGCTTGGATGTATAGCATCCAGCCTGGTTGTCAAAGTTCTCTTGGGAAGCATGTGTTGAAAGGCCAATCGCTTAGGCTCTAAGATCAACAACTGATAAATGGACCTCTTGAAATTGAGAAGCTTCTGAAAGGCAAAGGATGCTGTCAATAAGACAAAACCACAACCTACAGACTGGGAAAAGATCTTTACTACCCCTGCATCTGACAGTCTTTGTGGTACACATTAGGCAAACTCACACTTTGCCGCTGTACCTTTCTCTCTTAAACCCAGACGAGCCACTGCATGAAAGAAAACACAACACAAACTAAGTTAAGAAAAGATGGTAACTCAATTGCTGGGCGCAGCAACTAAAATCCTAATCTTGTAAACCTTATTAAATCTAAATTCTCCAGTGGTGGATCCTGGTAAATCCACCATTGAAACTGAGAGACATTCGGAGCTACACCTTGTCCTCATGCTATACCTGTCCAAAAGGGTCTAACTCTCTCCTGCTTCTCCTCTTCCTCGGTCCAACCCAGAAGTCCCACCCACTCACCCAGTGATTGGATCCTTTATTTATTAGGGGATTGGTTCGTAAGAAGCCACCTGAGTACAAGACTCATTCCTCATTCCAGACAGCCACCTTCTCCCCCCCTCTCCGCCCCCCCCCCCAGCAGAATTAATGAAAAATACAAGCAGCACAGAGCTATCCACAACAGTTTGAAGGAACTGAAGGGAATGGCAACCCCTCAGGAAGACAGACCAATAGTGTCAACTAACCTGAACTTTTTGGGAACTCCCAGAGAGTTAACCACCTACCAAAGAGTACACATGGGCTGGTCTGAGGCCCCTGATAGATATGTAGCAGAGGGCTGACTTTCTGGTCTCAGTGGGAAAGGATGTGCCTAATCTTGTAGAGACTTGATGCCCCAGGGTCGGGGGATATGGGGAACACCGTCCCAGAGGTAAAGGGGAGAGGAGATGGGAGGGAAGAACTCTGTGAGGGGGGACCAGGAAGGGGGCAGCATTTGGGATGTAAATAAATAAAATAATTAATTAATAATAATTTTAAAAATCAGAAAGGCCTGTTCAGTAGTTTAACGTAAGACTTTCCACCCTGGATCAGAAAGCTATTTCTTTAATTCAACTTTAGATTCTATCAGTCACAGCCTTTCATAATATTAAAGACAGACTCTGCACATACACTCTCAAGTCCTAGCTTCTAGGTCTTTAAATAATAATAATAACAATAAACAGTTATTTTGTGCTCATAGCTTTCTCCTCACCACAGCAACCCTCAGGGGTCAACTCTGTGGTTACCCCACTTATAAATGCTTATGTTGAAGCAGGGAGAAAGTGCTGGAGAAGACTACTCTGATAAGTGCCAGAAATCTGGGTCTGGATTACAGGAGAGAAATTGGAATGTATTTATTCATGAAAGTAGAAAATATTATAGACTCTTCCAGAAGATTAGAAGAAGAATTGTGTAGGAATAAAAAAACAAACAAACAAACAAAAAACCGGACTCCAGCTTTTTCTCTTTCTCTTCTTTCTTCTTCTCCTGCTCTGGTACCATCATCTCTCCTCTCATCTTGGTCTTGTCCTCTATGGCAGCACAGAACTCTCCACGTATCATACAAGGTTGGCATTGCTCAATCCATCTTGCATTCTTATTGTTGTAGCCTATAAGTGCAAAGGTAAATTCAAAACTACTGCAACTCTCCAGATGGCGACATCACACATGACCCACCGACGGTCAGTCAATGTGCAGAGACAACTGGGATGCGCTGACTAGCAAGGCTTGGGACCCTTGAGTGAGGGTGGATGGGTATGGCAGGCATGCTGCTAAAATGAAGTGGGTGGGAAAGCTTATTGGGCAGACAAAACCAACCATTGCAAGGTGGTTGACCCTTCTTTGCTATATTGCTTTATTAATAAATAATGATAATTAGATCTGGCATGTCCATTTTCCATTGGTGTAAAACTGGCATATATATATATGTATTGAAGTTCCTGGACTTTGACAGAAAAATGGATGGAAAGGAATATTTCCCTCTAAAGATGTTCTTGGGTTGTTGGCTTTGCTCACAATTCTTTAGAGACTCTGCATTTTCTCAAAGCTCTACACTCAGCCCTGAAGGCCCTTTTTGGAACTCTGAAGTTAAGCAGGACAGTCAGCAACAACTGACCTTGCCCACATCCTTCACTATGTAAACACAAAGCCTAGCGTGTCCTTCTCTTGACTGCACCCTCCTCAACCCCATGTGAGCACCTGGCTCAAGATGCTGCACCTCTACCAAGACCCTACTTTCTGGAATTACACTATAGAGTCTCTTCCCCTTAGAGTAGGCACGATTTGTGAGCTGCTGTTTCGTAGGTGAACTGAAGTTCTCCTTGTATGTTAGTCCTTATAGGCTAGACATGTTAGCTGAGTGTCATCCTATCCCAAACCCAATTCCTCTAGAAATTCTTGTCTCTGGCTTCCTTATGTTGCTGGCCAGCAGCCCTGGGTCTAGGATTCCTGCCATGAGAGACCTCCCTCCCCCCATGAGCATATCAATAGATCATCTGAATAAAGCTCCCTGTGTGCTGCTGCCTTCTGTGGCTATAGCATTTCCTCTGTTAGCTGAAAAATCCACAATTCACACTCTTTCTGGCTGGAAAGAGAAAAAAGGGATGGTGTGTATGCCTTACATAGGCATGACCACAGTGCTTCAGTGAGTTAGACAAAGCCAGTCATCCTGCCCAAGGCGGCTTGCCCCTCTCCACTGCCTTGATGAAGTTAAAAGCACACTGGCAATAGAGGATTATGTTAGCAGGACTGCTCTACAGCCAGAATAGAAAAACAAACAGAAAGCCCTTGATATCCTCCAGTGCAAACAGTGCTCTTCAACCTCAGTGGGTCTCAATGCAGATTTTCCCCAGTGAGCATAAGATGAGCCTGAAACCCCAGCTAGCAGCATGACCATAGCCTGTGAGACCCCAAGCAGCAGACCATGCCTGCCCATGCCCCTGACTTATGTGGGGTGATAAATATGTTTCTTCTGAAACTGAAGAATAACATTTCTTCTTCTGTTATTCTCATCTGCGACTTAGCAATAACATCTCTAGTGAAGCAAACTCTTTCCCCAGGATCCTAAATCTGCAGCCAACTACATCTCTGTATTTTACCAGAAAGTAGTTCATCTGGATTCTATTTAGTGACTATGGCTAAGCCATTGCTGCTATTGCTGCCGCTCACATTAAGAAGAGGTGACCCAGAGGCAGTTTTTGTTTTGAAATCCAAAGTTGACCTTCATTTTCTTTCAGTTGTTCCGTGAATTGGCCATGAATGTGGTAGCAGCTATCACACACGCTCCCCCCCAGTCAACATTCCAAGTCATGGAAAACATCCCAATGCCACAGACTGTGCTGTGATAAAAGTTACTGGCTCATGGAAGTCCAAGAGTGTTGTCAAATGAGTGGCATACCTTCAAAGTTGCCACAAACCCCAAACATGAGAATGATTTCCCCTTAAAACTATGAAAAGTAAAGACAAAAATTTTCAACCATAATACACTTAGATGAGGTGACTTTAATTGCTATGCAAGCTAGAAACAATGTACATACAAAAACTTAATACTGATCATACAGGAGGAAACAGGTGTGTGTTTTCACCATGACTTGACCTTGTTTTTTACCAGGTATATTCAATCTGTGTCTCCTGGACCTCATGCATTTCACTTTCTCTTTGAATGTGACCTAATATATTTGTTCATGGTGGCAATGTTTTGTCACAATCTCAAAAGGATTGAGAATCCCTGATTTACATGGAAGAGATCATTAACTATAAAAGAGGTATATTCACATTGTCTTTCTAGGACGTGGGCCTAAGGGACAAAAATCAATATTTACAAGTGTGTGATGAATTTTTTTTATTGCCTCCTCATAGCAAAAATTAGAATTTGAGAAAACTACAAGAAGCAGTTTAAGAAAAAAAAAGTATCTTGTAAAATAAAAACTATCAAGTTAAGATAGTATGGGGAAACCCAGGGTTCTGGCAAGGTCAAATGTAAAGTGATCAGAATAAAATGGGCTGGAAGGCTGGAGAGGTGAATCCACAGTTAGTATCACTTGCTGCTCTTCCAGAGGACCTGGGTTCAGTTTCTAGCTCCTGCACGGCAGCTCACAACCGCCTGTTGCAGTGGACACAGCGCCCTCTCCTGGCCTCCATAGGCACTGCATTCTTGTAGGCTAGACTTAAAAAATAGAAATAACAAAAAAATAATAATAACAAAATAAAATAGTCTTTTATTAAAAAACGGAAACCTTCCAGCCACGTTCACAAACAAAGGCTGAGCTGACTATACTTTATAAATTCTAATTTTATGGTCGTGACGAGACATTCTGCTGTGTGTTTAGCTGACAATATTGGAGCCTACAACAGTGATTTATTTGTCTTGAGTGGACAAGAATTACATTTGAGTCACTGATACCTTCCTTCTGTTTTGTTGTAGAGTTCCTATTTGTTTTCATTCTCCACCACAAGCTTTTCCTTCTCCAACTGTCCTATTGGAGGCTCTGATGAATTGTGTTCTCAAGACAAACATTAGACTGGTAAACTATAGGTAAAGGTTTAAGCAGGTTTTTCTCTCCATCTGCTCTAAAGCTGCTGCACTGCCTCTGCCAGCCTTGCAAAGGTCAATCACAGCTGGATTGCACTGTCAGCACAACTGACATTTGGAGTTCTTTCCTGAAGAGCTGTCCCACAGTTACCGTATTCTCTGAGGCACCTCTGAGACCTCCTCACTATATATTCTATTAGAAATCTATACCCACTCCATGTTCTGAGAAAGCATCTCTAGAAAGTATCAAATGCAAAATGGCCCCACTGAGAACTGCTCCTGTAGGAATAACTATGGACTCTCATTAAAAAGCAAACAGGCTTCTATGGGAAAATAATGTACTATAGTAAGACAAAACAAAAACTAACACATTAGAATTAGACAAAACATACAAACAGAAGACAAAGAGCCCAGAAGGACCAAGAAACAACAGAGACCCGCTCATTCACACACTAAAGGATCAGAAGGGGATTGTAACCCCATAGAAAGAACAACAATATCCACCAGAGCTCCCAGGAACTAAACTACCAACCAAAGGGTGGTCCATGGGTGGTCCATGGCTCCCACTACATATGTAGCAGAGAACTGCCTTATCTAGCATCAGTTAGGAGGGGAGGCACTTGGTCCTGTTGAGACTTGTTGCCCCAGGGAAGGGGGATGCTAGAGGGGTGAGGCAGGAGTGGGTGGGTGAGTAGAGGGGCACCCTCTTAGAGGCAAAGGGGAAGGGGGAGATGGGATGGGGGTTTGCAGAGGGGAGACTGAGAAGAGGGTCCACTTCCCAAATTTACAACATTTGACATGTAAATAAATAAAATTAAATTTTAAAATAATTCAATGAAAACACTAAACTGAAAACCATAATATATACACAAAGACCTATAGGGTAAAAAGAAAGAAGAAAATATATATCTAAATAAAATAAAAAATAAAAATAAGATAACTTTTTTTAAAGGACAGAGCCATGACAACATTATGAGATGAGGAACCTCTAAATGCAGTCAGTTTTGTTCTCTGTTGACATCTACTGCTGGGCATGCAGCCAACGCTGAAGGGTAGCTCTTCTCTCACTTAGACTCCTGGAGGAAACGAAATTTTTATTTGCAAGTAGTTATTGATTGGAGATTGCTTCTTAGTTTGGGTGGGGGCATAAGTCTACTTCAGTTCTAGAAACCCAACTGCTGCAGACCTGTGGAGGCCCTGAGCGTGCTACCACAGTCTCTGTGAGTTCAGATGTGCGTTGGACATGTTGATTTCTTACTCTTCTCCATCCCCTCTGGCTCTCAGTCTTTCAGCCTCCTCTCAGGTGGTGTTCCCTGAGCCCAAGGAGAGTAATTTGATGGAGTCTTTCTGTTTAGAGCTGAGGGTTCCAAGGTCTCTCACTCTCTGCCTATTGTCTGGTGTGGGTCTCTGTCTTTGTTCCCATTTCTTTCAGGAGGAAGCTCCCCTGCTGATGGCTGAGCAAGGTTCTGTTCTAGGAGTACAGCAGAATGACATTAAAATTCATTCTAAGCCCGCCCAGAGGCAAACACGCCGGGCGTGGTGGTGCACACCTTTAATCCCAGCACTCGGAAGGCAGAGGCAGGCGGATTTCTGAGTTCAAGGCCAGCCTGGTCTACAAAGTGAGTTCCAGGACAACCAGGGCTATACAGAGAAACCCTGTCTCGGAAAAAAAAAAAAAAAAAAAAAAAACCACAAATAGAATTCATTTTATTGCTTCATTTGTTGTGTTATGGTTATTGTTGATGCTTAAGTAGTATTTGGTTTTATCCCAGATTTTATTTATTATTCAGATTATTTTAGTTTTCTCAGTATTTATTTTATTTTTTTAGATATTTGTTGTTGTTGTTGTGTGTGTGTGTGTTCATATGAAGCCAATAACTGTCTTTTTAAGATTTGTGAAGAATTGTGTTGGAAATTTGATGGTGATTGCGTTGCATCTATTATGATGGGCATTTTTTAACCTCACAAGAGCATAGGAGAGCATTTCACCTTCTGAGGTCTTCTTTCCTTTCCTCCTTCAATACATTAGAGGTTGTTTTATCATACAAGCCTTTCACTTGCTTACTTAGAGTTACCCCAAAACATTTTATGTTATTTGAGGCTCTTGTGAGAGGCGTTGTTTCTCTGATTTCTTTGTCAGTTGGTTTTGTATCCAGCTACTTTGAAAAGTGTTTATTACCTGTAGGAGCATCCCATGGGAATTTTTAGGCCTCTTATGTATACATACTGTCATATCAAATGCAAATAAAGATACTTTTACTGCTTCCTTTCCAATTTGTATCCCCTTGATCTCCTTCAGTTGTCTTATTATTCTAGCTAAGACATCAAGTACTATATTGGATAGGTATAAAGAGGGCAGACAATCTTGTCTTGTTCTTGATTTTAATGGAATTGTTTTGAATTTCTCTCTACTTAAGTTGGTGTTGGTTATGGGCTTGCTATAAACTGCCTTTATGATATTGAGGTACATCCTTTGTATCCCTAATCTCTCCAGGATTTTTATCATGAAAGAGTGTTGGACTTTGTCAAAGTATTTTGACATCTAATGAGATGACCATAGTGTTTGTCTTTCAGTTTGTTTATATGGTAAATTACATTTATCAATTTACATATGTTGAGCAATCTCTACATCTCTAGAATGAAATCTACTTGATCATGGTGGATGATCTTTTTGCTGTGTTCCTTGATTCCATTTGCAAGTATTTTATTAAGAATATTTGCATCTTATGTTCTTAAGGGAAACTGTTCTGTAATTCTCTTTCTTTGCTAAATCTTTATGTTGTTTGTATTATCAGGCTAACTGTGGCCTGATAAGAATAATTGGGCAGGGTTACTTTTGGAATAATTTGAAAAGTATTGGCATTAACTCTTCTTTGAAAGCCTTGTAGAATACTAAAACCACCTGGCCCTAGGATTTGGGGGCGGGGAGGGGCAGATGTATTTAATGACTACTTCTATTTTACTAGGATTTATGGATCTGTTTAGAATGCTTATCTGATATTGATTTAACACTAGTAAGTGGTACCCATTGAGAAAACTGTCTATTTCTTTTAGAATTTCCAATTTGGTAGAGTGTAAGTTTTTAAAGTATGTTCTTATAATTCACTGAATTTCTTTGGTATCTGTTATATCTCCCATTTTCAATTCCAATTTTGTTCATTTAGATATTCCTTCTCTGCCTTTTAGTTAATTTAGATAAATGTCGACCTTGTGGATTTTCTCAAAGAACCAAATATTTGTTTTATTGATTCTTTGTATTGCTTTTATTGTTTTTTTCTAATTTATTTATTTTAGGCCTGAGTTTAATTATTTCTTTCTGTATGCTCCTCTTGGGTGTAATTACTTCCTTTCCTTCTAGAAATTTCAAGTGTGCTGTTAAGTTACTAAAATGAGATCTCTTCAGTGTTTTTATGTAGGCACATAGTGCTATGCACTTAGCTCTTAGAAATGCCTTCATTGTATTCCATTAAGTTCAGGTATGTTGTGTATTTATTTTCACAAAATTTTAGAAAGTATTTCATTTCTTTCTTAACTTCTGCCTTGACCCAGTAGACATTCAGTAGTAAATTGTCCAGTTTCCATTAGTTTGTAAACTTTTTGTTATATTTGTTATCTATTTTTAATCCATAGTGGCCAGATAGAATGAAAAGTATTATTTCAATTTTCATATATCTATCAAGGCTAGCTTTGTGTCTGAGTATATAGTCAGTTTTAGAAAAAGTTCCATGAGGTTCTGAGAAGAAGTATTTTCATTTTGTGTGGAATGTTTTATAAATATATTAGGTCCATTTGATTTATAACATCAGTAAGCTCCAGCATTTCTCTATTTAGTTTTTGTCTCGATGATCTGTGTTCTGGCAAAGGTAACGTATTGATGTCTCCTATTATCAGTGTGTGAGAATCAATATGTAGCTCAAGCTTTGGTAGTATTTTTTTTATGAACTTGGGTGTCCTTGTGTTTTCTGTATAGATGCTAAGAATTGCAATTTCAGAGAAATTAAAAATGGTGGCAGCCATTGGTGGCCATGGGACATTGAAGCAGCTCCAAGGAACCTGATAGACCCATGGAGGCTCCAAGGGAAATGTGGCCGAAGAGGATGAGTCTGCAGAGCTAGAGTATCTTAAAAAAGAAAAAATTAAAACCAAGTCTTATGGGAAGATGCTTTTTCAAAGTGGTCTCATGAAATTGGAAGAAAAATGGCATAGAGGAGTATACTGAAGTGAGGCAGGTACTCTGTTGTGGTGGTAACAGGTATGGAAGTGATATGAGAGAGTGGCTGCATGGGACAAAAGAGTAGCATTGCTTCTGAGTAGAAGTGGTTCTTAGTCTCCCAGGAGACTCAGCATGAAGCCACTGCTGCCACAGCTCATGCTGCCCACCCCTGCTTGCCTTTCTAGACACCAGTCACTCAGGGCAGAGAGCTGTGTAGCACCCAGAAACTCCCTCTGATCCTGCCCCCAGACTCCCTGCCAAGCTCCAAGGTCACCCTGACTCTTGTCAACAACAGAATATCCTAAATGAATCTCAGCTATAGTCCAGTATTTATGGTGCTTCGGAAACCTCGAACCAGACCAATGACTCATTGTAATAAGTATTTGCATGTAAAGCTGTTTGGGGAAAAAAAAAAGAGTATACTATATGACACATTGAAGCTTGCAATGCCACTTTGAAAAATAAATCTGTGATGGAGAGGTGGAAAAAATAGAATGGATCCGTGTATGGGAGGTAGAGAGAGGCAGAATTAGTGACATTGTGGTGATAGCAGTGACATGTAGGAGAAAGCTAGAGGATCACATCATTGCTGAAAATGGCAGGCAGAGTAGTGTGCATCAGCCTGGAGCTCTGGCAGGCTCTGACCATAAACACACTGCCCAGCCTCATTGTTCACCCTGGATCCGAATAACTACAGGATGTCAGAGATGGAGAATGGTTTGTTTTCTGAACTGGACCTCCTCAAAAGACCTCCATGGTTCATGCTGCCACAAGAGACCATGTTGGAGTCTGTGGTCTGTACTGTAGCTGGGGACCATGTTAGTGTCTGTGGGCTGTGCTGCTACTGTGGGCTCTATTGATACTCCTGGCCTGTTCTGCTGCCAGAGGCCATGTTGGAAGCCATGATCCATGATACCAAAGTAGACTATGTTGATATTTGTGATCTGTGCTGCCACCTGAGGTCATGCTGGTGTCTATGGTCCGTGTTACCACCCAAGGCCATGTTGATATATATTTGAAGTTTTCCTTGCAAAGATCTTTTATTTTCTTGGTTATGGTTTGTGCTGTTGAATGAGATCATGTTGTTGTTCATGATCCATATTGCCACTGAAGGACATGTAGATGTCTGTGGCCTGGGCTGCCACCTGAGACCATGCTGATGTCTGTACTCAGAACATAGAGGTAAAACTCCTATACCCCAACCCCCCTTTCTGCTGGGGTCCCAGCAAGCCCAACCTTGAGCTTCGTCCTGTCCTATCAGATCTCTATCTTCCCTCTGGCCCACCCCTCCACCTGCAATCTCAGAGCAGCACACCACTCTATACCCCACAGCTCTGCCTGCCCCCTAGGAGGCCCACTCCAAACTGGAACACACAGGGACTATGAGTCCAGCCAACACTAAAAACAACCAGATAATAAAAGGCAAGCACAAGAACATAATCAACAGAAGTCAGTGCAATATGGCACCATCGTAACTCAGCTGTCCTACTACAGCAAGCAAGTTAGATATCCTAACACACCTGAAGAGCATGACTGTGATCTTAAACCTCATCTTAAGAATATAGAGGCCTTTAAAGAGGAAATGAATAAATCACTTAAAGAAATACAGGAAAATACAATCAAATAGGTGAAGAAAATGAATAAAAGTGTCCAAGACCTAAAAATGGAAATAGAAACAGTAAAGAAAACACAAATGGAGGCAACTCTGGAGATGAAAAGCCTAAGAAAAGAACAAGAAATAGAGACCCAAGCATCACCAACAGAATACAAGAAATGGAAGAGAGAATCTCAAGCATGGAAGATACCTTAGAAGAAATTGCTACTTCAATCAAAGAAAATGCCAAATCTAAGAAGTTCCTAACTAAAAACATCCAGAAAATTTAGAACATTATGAAAAGATAAAACCTAACAATAATAGGACTATAAGAGGGTAAATATACTCAGTTCAAAGGGTCAGAAAATATCTTCAACAAAATCATAGAAGAAAACTTCCCTAACTGAAAGACAGAGATGGCTATAAACATACAAGAAGCTTACAGAACACCAAATAGATTAGACCAGAAAAGAAAATCCTCCTGCCACATAATAATTAAAACACTAAATGTGCAGAACAACAACAACAATAGCAACAACAGCAACAACAACAAAACGAATAGTAAAAGGTACAAGAGGAAAGGTCAAGTGACATATACAGACAGACCTATCAGAATTATACCAGTTTCTCAACAGAGACTCTAAAAGCCAGAAAACCCTGAACAGACCCTACAAAATCACAGGTGACAACCCATACTACTAAACCCAGCAAAACTCTCAATCACCACAGATGGAGAAACCAAGATATTCCATGACAAAATTAAATGTAAACAATATCTTTGTACTAATATAGCACTAGAGAGAACACCAGAAGGAAATCTCAAACAAAATATGGATAACTATACCCAAGAAAACACAAATAATTAATTATCTCACAATAAAACAAAGGAAGAGAATCACACATGTATAGTACCACCAACAACATCAAAATAACAGGAACTAACAGTCATTGGTCATTAATATCTCTCAACATCAGTAGACGCAATTCACCAATAAAAAGAGAAGGCTAACAGAGTATATAGGTAGACAGGTCCCATCATTCTTCAGCATAAAGGAAACATACCTCAACAACAACTACCTCATAGTTAAAGGCTTAAAAAGGGTTTTCTAAGCAAACAGACACAAGAAACAAGCTGGAGTAGCAATTCTAATGTCTAATAAAATAGACTTTCAACCAAAAGTAATCAAAAGAGGTAGAGGAAGGACATTTCATATTGTAGGCCTAGATTTTTCAAAACATACTTTAATTAGGGTTCTCATATGCTTCGACCCTCTTCTAGCCCACTGACCAAAGGTAGAGGAGAAATGATGGTAACTAGGACAAGGGAATGTGGACCTGTTTAGAAGTAGTTCATTAGGGAAAATTTCAATCTCCATTGTCAGAATACCAGCAGTCTAGTTCAGTAGTATCAGGATACCAAACAGCAATTCAGCAGTAGTGGCACAATCCAGCGAAAATAGCCAGGCCTCTGCTGAATTCACATGAGTCATCTGGAGCAACTAGAACCAGCCAAGACCCCAGGAGGGATTCTCAGTCATGCCTCCCTCAAAGAAGCAAAGTTGCAAGATCAAGCTATGCAATCACACCATCACTGTCCGTTGAGTCCTATTTATACTCTCCCCAAAGAGCATGTGTCCTCTTACCAGATTGCCTAAGCAATACATCACATGACTTTGCCTCAGCAAAATATCACATGAGTCTGAATGACATGACATAACCAGAAACTTACACTTCATCATACTCATCAAAGGGAAAATCCACCAAGTTAATGTTCAATTCTAAACATCTATGCCTTAAAAGTAAGGACACCCACATTTGTAAAAGAAATTTTAGTAAAGTTCAAAATACACATTGAACCCCACAGAATAATAGTGGAGGTATTGAATACCCTACTCTCACCAACAGATAGGTTATTGAAACAGAAAGTAGGTGGAGAAACAATGAAACTAACAGATTTATGAACCAAATGGTATAACAGATGTATACGAACCTTTCACCAAAATAACTCACAAAACCTCCTCCAAATTTGACCACACAACCAGGCACAAAGGGAAGCTCAATAGATACAAGAAGATTGAAATAACTCCTTGCATTTTATCAAATCACCATGGATTAAGGCTAGACTTCAACAACAGAAGCAACAGAAAGCCTACATATTCATGGAAATTGAACAACTCTCTACTCATTGATCACTTGGCCAAGGAGGAAATAAAGTAGTTACAGACTTTCTAGAATTCAATAAAAATGAAGGCACAGCATACCAAAAATTATGGGACACAATGAAAGCAACATTAAGAGGAAAATTCAAGTGGGCGTGGTGGTGCACACCTTTAATCCCAGCACTTGGGAGGCAGAGGCAGGCGAATTCCTGAGTTCAAGGCCAGCCTGCTCTACAGAGTGAATTCCAGGACAGCCAGGGCTATAACAGAGAAACTTTCTCTCAGGAAAGAAAAAAAAAAGAAAAAAAGGAAAATTCATAGCACCAAGTGCCTTCATAAGGAAATTGGAAAAATCTCCTACTAGAAACTTAATAGCACCTGAAAGCTCTAGATCAAAAAGAAGCAAACACACTGAAGACCTACAGATGGCAGGAAACAGTCAAACTCAGGGCTGAAATTAATCAATAAGAAACAAATAGAACAATACAAAGAATCAAACAAACCAAGAGCTGGTTCTTTGCAAAAATCAATACGATAGACAAAAACCTTAGCCAAACTAAAAGGTACAAAGACAGTATTCAAATAAACAAAGTCAGAAATAAAGGGGGAGACATAACAACAGAAACTGAAAATTTTCAAAAAATTATTATGTCTTACTTCAAAAGTCTGTACTTTACAAAACTGGAAAATCTAAATGAAATGGATGATTTTCTAGACAGATGTCACTTACAAAAGTTAAATCAAGATCAGATACACTATATAAACAGTACCATAACCCCTAAGTAAGTAGAAGCAGTCATTAAAAGTCTTAAACCTAAAACATCCCAGGGCCACAGGGTTTTAGTGCAGAATTCTACCAGATTTTCAAAGAAGAGCTAATACCAATACTCCTCAAGCTGTTCCACAAAATAGAAAAAGAAGGAACACTACTTAATTCATTCTCTGAGGCTATAGTCACCCTAAAACATAAACCACACAAAGACACAACAAGAAAAGAGAACTTCAAACTAATTTCACTTATGAACATCGATACAAAAATACTCAATAAAATTCCAGCAAACTGAATTCAAGAACACATCAAACACGTCAATCACCATGATGAAGTAGGCTTTATCCCAGAGATGCAGGGGTATGTATATATATGTATGTATATATACACACATATATGTATGTATGTATATATGATGTGTGTATATATATATATATATATATATATATATATATATATATATATACATCAACAAAATTCACTATATAAACAAACTCAAAGGAAAAAGTCACATGATCATTTCATTAGATATAAAAAACCCTATAAAAATACCCAACATCCCTTCATGTTAAAAGTCTTGGAGAGATCAGGGATTCAAGGAATATGCATAAACACAATAAAAGCAATACACAGCAAGCCAGTAACTAACATCAAATTAAATGTGGAGAAACTTGAAGCAATCCCACTAAAATCAGAGGCAAGACAAGGCTGCCCACTCTCTATCTATTCAATGTAGTACTTGAAGTTCTAGCTAGAACAAGACAACAAAAGAAGATCAAGAGGATACAAATTAGAAAGGAAGAAGTCAAGGTATTATTAGTCACAGATGACATGGTAGTATACATAAATGACCCCAAAAATTCTATCAGCAATCTCCTAGAGCTGATACATCACTTCATAAAAACTGGATATAGTTTTACTTCAAGACCCAGCTGCACTGCTCCTGGCCAAATACTCAAAAGATGCTCCACAATCCCACTGGATATAAAATTAAATCAAAGAAATCAGTAGCCCTCCTTTGTGTAAATGATAAGCAGGCTGAGAAAGAAATTAGGGAAACAACACCCTTCATATGAGCCACAAATAGTATAAAATATCTTGGTGCAACTCTAGCCAAGGAAGTGAAACACCTATATGACAAGAACTTAAAGTCGCCGAAGAAAGATATTGAGGAAGACATCAGAAAATGGAAAAATTCCCCATGCTCATGGACAGGTAGGATTAACATAGTGAACATGGCCATTTTATGAAAGCCAATCTACTCATTCAAAGCAATATCCATCAAAATTCCAACACAATTTTTATAGACCTTAAAAGAGAAATTCTCAACTTCATACAGAAAAACAAAAAGCCCAAGACAGCTGAAATAATTCTGAACAATAAAAGAACTTCTGGAGGAATAACCAT
This sequence comes from Mus minutoides, assembly GCA_902729485.2. NCBI lineage: Eukaryota > Metazoa > Chordata > Mammalia > Rodentia > Muridae > Mus > Mus minutoides. Next base: position 18,143 of record CACVCL010022934.1, read on the forward strand.
TCCTGATCTCAGAGTAGAGAGTAGAGAGTACTCTGAACTACAGAGTAATAGTGATAAAACCTGCATGGTATTGGTACAGAAACAGACAGGCTGATCAATGGAATTGAACTGAAGACCCAGAAATAAACCCACATACTTATGAGCACTTGATTTTTGACAAGGAAACCAAAATCATATAATGGAAAAAAGAAAGTATCTTCAACAACTGGTGCTGGTCTAACTTGATATCTGTATGTAGAAATATGCCAATAGATCCATATTTATCTCCTTGCACAAAACTCAAGTCCAAGTGGATCGAGGAACTCAACATAAAACCAGATAGAGTAAATCTCATAGAAGAGAAAGTAGGAAATAGCCTTAAATGCATTGGTAGTACAGACAATTTTCTGAATAGACTACCAATGGCTCAGGCCACCTAAGATGAATAATTGATAAATGGGGCCTCATGAAACTGAAAAGCTTCTGTAATACAAAGGACACTGTCAATAGGCAAAAACAGCAGCCTACAGATTATGAAAAGATCTCCACTAACCCTACATCCAACAGAAGGCTAATTTCAAAATATATAAAGAACTCAAGAAGTTATATTTTTAAAAATCCAATTTTAAAATGGTGTATAGAGTTAATCAGAGAATTCTCAACAGAGGAATCTCAAATGACCGAGAAGCACTTAAAGAAATGTTCAATATCCTTAGTCATCAGGGATATGCAAATCAAAACGACCCTGAGATTCCTCCTTACACCAATCAGAATAGCTAAGATCAAAACTTAAGAGACTGCACATGCTGGCAAGAATGTGAAGAAAAGGAAACACTCCTCCATGGCTGGTGGGATTGCAAACTTGTACAACTACTCTGGAAATCAATCTTGTGGTTTTTCAGAAAACTGGATATAGTTTTACTTGAAGACCCAGCTGTACTGCTCCTGGCCAAATACACAAAAGATGCTCCACAATCCCACAAGGGAACGTGCTCCTCTAATTTCCTAGCAGCCTTATTTGTAATAGCCGGAAGCTGGAAACAATCCAGATGTCCCTCAACTGAAGGATGGATACAGAAAATGTAGTTTATTTACACAATGAAATAATATTCATCTATTAAAAACAAGGACATCATGAATTTTGCAAGCAAATGAATGAAACTAAGTTAGGTAACCCAGACCCAAAAGGATGCACGGTATGTACTCAATGATAAGCGAATACAACAATGCCCATGACATATCCTGCAGACCCAAAGAAATTAAATAAGAAGGAAGATTCAAGCAAGGATGATTGAATCTCACTCAGAAGGGGGAATAAAATAATCATAGGAGGCAGAAAGAGGGAAGGAATTAGGTGGGAAAGGGGAGACAGAGGGTAATGGAGGGCAGGATCAGGTTTGGGGAGAGACAGGAGAGAGGGACAGAGGACCAAGAGAATTAATAGAAATATGCAGCCTCTGGGTGGGAATGGGGGGAAATCTCTAGGAAGTGCTAGAGATCTGGGATGGGGGAGTCTCCCCCATCAATGCATGTGACCTCAGATGAGACTCACAGCAGTGGTGGTATAGAACCTGAAGAGGCCACCTCCTGTAATCAGGTAGGACCCCAGTGAAGGGCTAAGGATGCCAACCCCGACACAAAATTACTGACTTAAAATTTGTCCTGTGTAAAAGAAATGAAGAGACAAAGATGGAGCAAAGACTCAGGGAATGACCAACCAATAACAGGCCCAAGTCAAGATTCAGGGAATGACCAACCAATCACAGGCCCAAGTCAAGACCCATTCCGTGAGCAAGCATCAATTCCTGACACTATTAATTATACTCTATTATGTTTGAAGACAGGAACCTAGCATAACTGTCCTCTGAGAGGCTCTATCCAATAGCTGACTGAAAATGATGCAGATACCCACAGCCAAACTTGAGGGAGTCTGGGAACTCTTATGGAAGAGCTGGGGAAAAGCTTGAAGGCCCTGAAGGCCTGAAACTGCACAGGAAGACCAAAAGAGTCAATTAATCTGGAAGCCTGGGAGCTCTCAGAGACTGAGCCACCAACCAAGAAGTATACATGGGCTGGACCTAGGCCCCACACACATATGTAGCAGACATATAGCTCAGTCTCTAGGTGGGTCCCCCAACAACTGGAGCAGGGGCTGTCCCTATAGTTGTAGCCTTATCCCCTTATGTTCTATGNAATATGAAATCTCATAGTCTTTTTCAGAATTCAAGGCAGAAGCCCATTGGGATTCTGAATATGTATAAATAAGCATGACCTGGAACTGTTTTGATGTTGTTGTATGTTCCACATTAGATTCTCTTGAAGGTTTCCTATTTTGATTCAAAGAATCCTCTAATCTCTGTTCTATGGTCTCTAATATAGCATCTAATTTTTTTCAGTCTCCTTTTTTAAAAGTCTAATTTTGATCTATATTTAAAGGATATGTAAAATTGTAATTTTTTTGATGTTTGTAGAACATGATTTTAATGTTTTCAACTGTTAATATTCAACAAACAGAATAATTATTTTAAGATACATTTTATTGTTATGTCTCCCTTTTCATTACTGACTCTGTATCCTCTGGTTAGTTTGGCTAAAGGTTTATCTAAAGGTTTGATTTTTCTCAAAGAACCAGCTCCTAGTTTTGTTGATTCTTTGTATAGTTCTTTTTGTTTCTATTTGGTTGATTTCAGCCCTGAGTTTGATTATTTCCTGCCATCTACTCCTCTTGGGTATATTTGCTTCTTTTTGTTTTAGAGCTTTCAGGTGTGCTGTTAAGCTAGTAGTGTAAGCTCTTTTCAGTTTCTTTGCGGAGGCGCTTAGAGCTATGAGTTTTCCTCTTACCAGTGATTTCATTGTGTCCCATAAATTTTGGTATGATGTGTCCTCATTTTCATTAAATTCTAAAAAGACTTTAATTTCTTTCTTTATTTCTTCCTTGACCAAGTTATCATTGAGTAGAGCATTGTTCAGTTTCCACGGATATGTGTGCTTTCCATTGTTTTTGTTGGTATTTAAGACCAGCCTTAGTCCATGGTGATATGAATGGGTACATGGGATTATTTCAACCTTCTTGTATCTGTTGAGGCTTGTTTTGTGACCGATTATATGTTCAGTTTTGGAGAAGGTGTTGTGAGGTCCTGAGAAGAAGGTATATTTTTTTCCTTTTCTCCCCCCTTGGATTTTATTTACTTACATTTCAAATGTTTTCCCCTTTCCTAGTCTCCCAGTCTGAAAACTCCATCTTATCCTCCATCACCCTGGCTCTATGAGGGTGCTCCCTCACCCACCCACTCCAATCCTCCCGCTCTGGCATACCCCGATACTGAGGCATTGAACACCCTCAGGCCTGAGGGCTTCTCCTCCCACGGATGTCCAACAAGGCCATCTTCTTCAAGGCCAGCATCATGGGTCCCTCCATGTGTATTCTTTGGTTTTGGTCCACTCCCCGGGAACTCCGGGGGGTCTGGCCTGTTGAGACTTATGCTCCCTCCATGGGGCTGCAAACTCCTTCAGCTCCTTCAGTCCATTCTCCAACTCCTCTATCAGGGACCCCAGAACTCAATCCAATGGTTGGCTGCGAGCTTCCACCTCTGAATTTGTCAGGCTCTGGAAGAGCTTCTCAGGAAACAGTCATATTAGGCTTCTATCAGCCAGCACTTCCTGGCATCCACAATAACTTTAGGGTTTGGTGGCTGTATATGGGATGGATCCCCAGGTGGGGCAGTCTCTGGATGGCCTTTTGTCTGCTTTACACTTTGTCTCCATATTTCTGCCTGTGAGTATTTTGTTCAGCCTTCTAAAAAGCACTGAAGCATCCAAATTTTGGGTTTCCTTCTTCTTAGGTTTCATATAGTCTGTGGATTGAATCTTGGTTATTCCAAACTTTGGGGCTAATATCCACTTATCAGTGAGTACATATCATGTTTGTTCCTTTGTGACTGAGTCACCCACTCAGAATGATATTTTCAAGTTCCATCCATTTGCCTGTGAATTTCATGAAGTCATTGTTATTAATGGCTGAGTAGTACTCCATTGTGTACATGTACCACATTTTCTATATCTATTCTTCTGTTGAGGGACATCTGCATTCTTTCCAGCATCTGGCTATTACAATTATGGCTGCTATGAACATAGTGGAGCATGTGTCCTTACTACCTGTTGGAGCATCTTCTGGGTATATGCCCAGGAGTGGTATAGCTGGGTCCTCAGGTAGTACTATGCCAAATTTTCTAAGGAACTGCCAGACGGATTTGCAGAGTGGTTGTACCAGCTTGTAATCCCACCATCAATGGAGGAGTGTTCTTCTTTCTCCATATCCTTTCCAGTATGTGCTGTCACCTAAATTTTTCATCTTAGCCATTCTGACTGGTGTGAGGTAGAATCTCAGGGTCATTTTGATTTCCATTTCCCTGATGACTAAGGATGTTGAATGTTTCTTTAGGTGTTTCTGAGCCTTTCGAGTTTCCTTTGTTGAGAGTTCTCTGTTTAGCTCTGTTCCCATTTATAATAGGGTTATATGGTTCTTTGGAGTCTACCTTCTTAAGTTCTTTGTATATATTGGATATTAGCCTTCTATCAGATGTAGGATTTATACTTTTCCAAATCTTTTGGTTGCCATTTTGTCCTATTGACAGTGTCCTTTGTCTTACAGAAGCTTTGCAATTTTATGAGGTCCCATTTGTCAATTCTTGATCTTAGAGCATACACCATTGGTGTTCAATTCAGGAAATTTTCCCCTGTGCCCATGTGTTCAAGACTTTTCCCCACTTTCTCTTCTAGTAGATTCAGTATACCTGGTTTTACATGAAGGTCCTTGATGCACTTGGACTTGAGCTTTGTACTAGGAGATAATCATGGGTCAATTTGCATTCTTCTACATGCTGAAAGACAGTTGAACCAGCATCATTTGTTGAAAATGCTGTCTTTTTCCACTGAATGATTTTAGATCCTTTGTCAAAGATCAAGTGACCATAGATAGATGTGTGGGTTCATTTCTGGATCTTCAGTTCTAATTCCATTGATCTACTTGTCTGTTACTGTGTCAATATGATGCAGTTTTTATACTATTGTTCTGTAGTACAGCTTGAGGCCAGGGATGTTGATTCCCCAAGATGTTCTTTTATTGTTGAGAATAATTTTTGCTATCCTGGGTTTTTTGTTATTCCAGATAAATTTGAGAATTTCTCTTCCTAACTCTATGAAGAATTGAGTTGGAATTTTGATGGGGATTGTATTGAATCTGTAGATTGTTTTCAGCAAGATGGCCATTTTTACTATATTAATCCTATCAATCCACAAGCTGGGAGATCTTTCCATCTTCTAAGTTCTTCTTCAATTTCTTTCCTCAGAGACTTGAAGTTCTTGTCATACAGATATGTCACTTGTTTTGTTAGCATCACACCAAGATACTTTATATTGTTTGTGACTATTGTGAAGGGTGTCCTTTCCCTATTTCTTTTTCAGTCTGTTTATCCATTGACTATAGGAAGTCTACTGATCTGTTTGAGTTAATTTTATATCTGGCCACATTCCTGAAGTTGTTTATCAACTCCAGGAGTTCTCTAGTGGAGTTTTTAGGGTCACTTAAGTATACTATCATATCATCTGCAAATAGTTTGACTTTTTCCTTTCCAATTTATATCCCTTTGACCTCCTTTTGTTGTCTAATAGCTCTAGCTAGATCTTCAAGTACCATATTGAATAGATAGGGAGAGAGAGGGCAGCCTTGTCTAGTCCCTGACTTTAGTAGGATTGCTTCAAGTTTCTCTCCATTTAGCTTGATGTTGGCTACTGGTTTGCTTTACTATGTTTAGGTATGGGCCTTGAATTTCTGATCTTTCCAAGACTTTTAACATAAAGGGATGTTGAATTTGTCAAATTCTTTTTCAGCATCTAATGAAATCATCATGTGGTTGTTTTCTTTGAGTTTGTTTATGTAGTGGATTACACTGATGGATTTCCATATATTGAACCATCCCTGCATCCCTGGGATGAAGCCTACTTGACCATGCTGAATGGTCATTTTGATGTGTTCTTGGATTTGGTTGGCAAGAATTTTATTGAGTATTTTTGCATCAGTATTCATAAGGGAAATTGGTCTGGAGTTCTCTTTCTTTGTTCGGTCTTTGTGTGGTTTTGGTATCGGTGTAATTGTGGCTTCATAGAATGAATTGGGTAGTGTTTCTGTTTGTAATTTGTGGAATAGTTTGAAGAGTATTGGTATTAGGTCTTCTTTGAAAGTCTGATAGAATTCTGCACTAAAACCATCTGGTCCTGGGTTTTTTTAGTTAGGAGACTATTAATGACTGTTTCTATTTCTTTAGGTGTTATGGGACTGTTTAGATCATTTATTTGATCCTGATTTAACTTTGGTATTTGGTATCTGTCTAGAAAATTATCCACTTCATCCAGATTTTCCAGTTGTGTTGAGTATAGGCTTTTGTAGTAGTATCTCATGATTTTTTTAATTTCCTCAGTTTCTGTTTTTATATCTTCCTTTACATTTCTGATTATGTTAATTTGAATACTGTCTTTGTGTCCTCTGGCTAGACTGGCTAAGGGTTTATCTACCCTTGTTGATTTTCTCAAAGAACCAGCTCTTGGTTTTGTTAATTCTTTGTATAGTTCCTTTTGTTTCTACTTGGTTTATTTCAGCCCTGAGTTTGATTATTTCCTGCTGTTTACTCCTCTTGGATGTATTTGCTTCTTTTTTTCTAGAGCTTTCAGGTGTGCTGATAAAATGCTAGATTCTTTTTGGAGGCACTCAGAACTATGAGTTTCCCTCTTAGGACTGCTTTCATTGTGTCCCATAAGCTTGGGTATGTTGTACCTTCATTTTAATTAAATTCTAAAAAGTCTTTAATTTCTTTCCTTTTTTATTTCTTCCTTGACCAAGTTATCATTGAGTAGAGCATTGTTCAGCTTCCATGTGCATGTGGGCTTTCTGTTGTTTTTATTGCTATTGAAGACCAGCCTTAGTCCATAGTGACCTGATAGGAGGCATGGGATTATTTCAATCTTATTATATCTGCTGAGGTTTGATTTGCTACCAATTATATGGTCAGTTTTGGAGAAGGTATCATAAGGTGCTGAGAAGAAGGTTTTTTGTTTTGTTTTGTTTTGTTTTGTTTTTTTACTTAGTATGAAATGTTTTATAGATATCTGTTATATCTATTTGGTCCATAACTTGTGTTAGTTTCACTGTGTCTCTGTTTAGTTTGTGTTTTCCTGATCTGTCCATTGATGAGAATGGGGTGTTGAAGTCCCCCACAATTTCGTGAGGTGCAATGTGTGCTTTTTGCTTTAGTAAAGTTTCTTTTATGACTGTGGGTGCCCTTGCATTTGGAGCTTAGATGTTCAGAATTGAGAGTTCTTCCTGGTAGATTTCTCCTTTAATGAGTATGAAGTATCCTTCCTTATCTGTTTTGATGACTTTTGGTTGAAAGTTGATTTTATCCGATATTAGAATGACTACTCCAGCATGTTTCTTGGGACCATTTGCTTGGGAAATTGTTTTCCAGTCATTCACTCTGAGGTAGTGTTTGTCTTTGACACTGAGGTGAATTTCCTGTATGCAGCAAAATGCTGGATCCTGTTTATGTATCCAGGCTGTTAGTCTATGTCTTTTTATTGGTGAATTGAGTCCTTTGATGTTAATAGATATGAAGTAATAGTGATTGTTGCTTCTTGTTATTTTTTTATGTTATTTTTATGTTTGTGTGGTTATCATCTTTTGGGTTTGTTGAAGATTACTTTCTTGCTTTTTCTAGGGTATGGTTTCCCTCCTTGTGTTGGCGTTTTCCATCTATTATCCTTTGTAGGGCTGGATTTGTGGAAAGATATTGTGTACATTTGGTTTTGTCATGGAATATCTTGGTTTCTCCATTTATGGTAATTGAGAGTTTTTCTGGGTATAGTAACCTGGGCTGACATTTGTGTATGACATCTTCCCAGGATCTTCTAGCCTTAATAGTCTCTGGTGAGCAGTCTGGTGTAATTCTGATAGGTCTGCACTTATATGTTACTTGACCTTTTTCCCTTACTGCTTTTAATATTCTTTCTTTGTTTAGTGAATTTGGTTTTTTGATTATTATGTAATAGGAGTAATTTATTTTCTGGTCCAATTTATTTGGAGTTCTGTAGGTTTCTTGTATGTTCATGGGCATCTCTTTCTTTAGGGTAGGGAAGTTTTCTTCTATAATTTTGTTGAAGATGTTGACTGGCCCTTTAAGTTGGGAATCTTCACTCTCTTCTCTACCTACTATCCTTAGGTTTGGTCTTCTTATTGTGTCCTGGGTTTCTTGGATATTTTGGGTTAGGAGCTTTTTGATTTTTGCATTTTCTTTGACTGTTGTGTCAATGTTTTCTATGATATCTTCTGCACCTGAGATTCTCTCTTCTATCTCTTGTACTCTGTTGGTGATGCTTGTGTCTATGACTCTTGATCTCTTGCCTAGGTTTTCTATCTCCAAGTTTGTCTCCTTTTGTGATTTCTTTGTTGTTTCCATTTCCAGTTTTATATCTTGGATGGTTTTGTTCGTTTCTTTCACCTGTTTGATTTTGTTTTTCTATAATTCTTTAAGGGATTGTGTGTGTGTGTGTGTGTGTGTGTGTGTGTGTTTTCCCTCTTTAAGGGTTTCTAGCTGTTTACCTGTGTTCTCCTGTATTTCTTTAAGGGAGTTATTTATGACCTTTTAAAAGTCCTCTATCACCATCATGAGAAGTGATTTTAGATCTGAATGTTGCTTTTCCAATGTGATGGTGTATCCAGGACTTGCTATGGTGGGAGAATTGTGTTCTGATGATGCCAAGTAACCTTGCTTTCTGTTGCTTATATTCTTATGCTTGCCTCCCAAAATCTGATTATCTCTAGTGCTACCTACCCTTGCTATAGCTGACTGGGGCCTGTCCTTCTTGTGATCCTGATTGTTTTAGAACTCCTGGAAGTCCAGTTCTCTCCAGGAGGAATTTAGGTATGGAGAGCCGTGGTACAGGGTCAGCTTTGGGGTGCAGACAGAGACCAGAAGGATCCTGTCCTTCGTTCCTGTGTCCTGATGGCTCTGGGAGGGTCCCTATCTTTGTCCAGCAATTTGAAGAGAAATGGTGGTCTTACCTGTGCTAACAGATATGTAGGTGTGTAGGAGTGTATGTAGCCCTGTGGCCAAGGATCTGCTCCTGGCACAGACAGAAAGCAGAAGGCTCCAGTCCCAGTCTGCCCCTCAGTTCCTGCGTTCTGAGGGTTCTGGGAGGGTACTTCTGAGCAGCAGTGGTGGTCCTACCTGCAGAGGCCTGTGCCTGTCCGCACTCCTGGGAGGTTTGCTCCCTCCTGTCGCTATTTGGGTATCAGGAAATTTTCATCTGTTGATTTGTTGAAAATATTATGTTTCTTTTATCTAGGTTTCTTCTCCATCCTCTTTTTCTATTACTCTTGGATTTGGTCTTTTTATTGCATTCTAGATTTCCTGGATGTGTTCTTCTATCCATGCTTGAGATTCTTTTCTCCATCTCTTATATTCCTTTGGTGAGGCTTTCCTCTGAGGTCCCTGTTTGAGTTCCTAAATTTTTTATTTCCCAATGTTTTTATTTGTGTTTTCTTTATTGATTCCATTTCTATTTTCATGTCTTGGACTGTTTTATTCATTTCTTTGTTTGTGATTTCATAGACTTCATTAAGGAATTTATTAATTTGTTTTTAAGGACCTCTATCTTATTCAAAAATACTATTATTCTAAGGTCGCCATATTGTCCTTCAGCTGTGTTATAATACTCAGAGCCTACTTTAGAGGGTTGCCAGGTTCTAATGGAGATGTATTGTCCTGGCTCTTATTGATTGTGCTTTTACTCTTGTATCTAGGCATCTAGATACAAGATTTGGGTTTTAAAAAACTGTAATTCTAGGTGCTGATATCTGGCCTTGTCTTTGAGTGTTTTATTCCTTGGTTTCTGTTGCCCTCTGTAGTTCATACAAGAGTATGTGGCTATGTGTTGACTTGTAGAAAATTCTTCTGCAATCCTGATAGGCATGGCTACTGTGGTTCTGGGTAAGATGTTTTCCTAGGTATTGAGAATTGGCTCTCTGAAATGGGGATGGGCTAGAAGGTAGGACCTAAAGGAGACCACAGGAGGAGGGAATCAGGATGTTCCTCCAGGATTTGCTTACTTTCCAGAGAATGAGAAGAAACAACAGGTAGTCTACAGGTAGCTACAGAGCTAGAAATGAGACTGGGGGATTGTATATGGAGGAGAGGTGGGAGAGTGAAAATATGAAGTTCATCTGCCTGTTTCAATGGCCTATTTGCTTCTTGGTCAGGTGTGGTTGCCAGGTTCCCAGAGAAAACCTGTTGGAGTTTTGAGCTGAGGTAAAACAATGGGAGAGGGGTTGGAGGGGAAAATGTATGTAATCCATTAGAGATGAGGATAGGGGGGAGGGAGGCTGCAGCAGGTGCCCTTATACAGACCTGGGGATAAGACTCGGGTATTGGATCTGGAATGGAAAGAAAGACAAAGATCTACAGTTAGTCTGCCCACCTGCTTCTCTGGATAGAGTGGCCTCTTATATCTTCTAGAACTTCTTAAAAAATAATTTGAAGAAGAAGAAGAAGAAGAAGAAGAAGAAGAAGAAGAAGAAGAAGAAGAAGAAGAAGAAGAAGAAGAAGAAAAGAAGAAGGAGAAGAAGGAGAAGAAGGAGAAGAAGGAGAAGAAGAAGAAGAAGAAGAAGGAGAAGGAGAAGGAGAAAGAGAAGGAGAAGAAGGAGAAGAAAGAGGAGAAGAAGAAGAAGAAGAAATAATAATAATAATAATCTTGGCTGCTACGCTGCTTCTACTCCACCCTGTGCCCATGGCAGACATCACTAGTTGATCCTATCTCAGCTGCAGAACTCTTACAATGAAACAGCAGTTTTGGCAATGGACTTCAGTTGAAAAATACTTTATGTT
>CACVCL010022935.1:0-29055 GCA_902729485.2 Mus minutoides
TGTGTGTGTGTGTGTGTGTGTGTGTGTGTGTGTGAGAGAGAGAGAGAGAGAGAGAGAGAGAGAGAGAGTAAAATATATATATATATATACATATATGTGCTTGATTAGTAAAGCAGTTTAGCTTCAAAAACATTATAGTTAACAATTTTTAACACTAATATTGATGGAAACTTATTAAAGATCATAAAACCATCTTAAAACCATTTACATTCTAGAACTGAGCTATAGAAAAGGTTATCAATTTCCTTCAATTACAAAAGCTACTAGGTGTACTGGATGACAAAGTAAGGCACATAGATCTGTGTTAGTTTATTCCATTTTATGAATAAATATTCACAACATGAGACAAAAATATTACATATTTACCTCCACATAAGACAAGCAAACAAAAGAAAGTGGTTCCCTCTAAGTATTTGCATTTTCTCAACAATTCTACTAATGTATTCATTTTACAGTATAATATCACATAGAGTCAAATATCTATAGTAACTTCAAGTTCAAAGCCATGCAGATATCTATGTCTATTAATGAAGATAATTATTAAACTCAAGTTATTAGCACTTTCTTGGATGTAGAAGCAGAGAAGTAGAGGTCTTGAAAAAAGAATAAAAATGATATTGGAAAGAGCTAGATAGATTGTGCTTGCCTGCTTTCAGCCACTACTGCCCTCCTTAGAAACAAAATAATGTCTCTTTACAGAAATTTTAGCTTCCCTTTATATATGAAAAAAAAATGACTCAATGAACATTATTCTCCTATCATTACTTAGATTAAAATGTGTTTCTTATTTCTCATTTATGTCAAACAAATTAAGAGAAAATATGTCCATAGAACATTTCATACTCATCTGGTGTCACTCAGCCACTTCTTGCAATATAGTAACCCATAATTTGCATATCAGTGAAATTTTCTTTAGTGAGTTTTTCTTCTTCAGAATATTGTGACCTCATTCTTCATAGGATAAAATTCACATCCCAATTTTATTACCCACTACAGATGCTGCGTCCTCAATATAAGCATTTTAAAGCATTTAGTATATTAGTTTTCCTTTTTACTCGCAAAATACTTGTAAACTGTTATAGCTTTTTCTCTTACCTCAAATAGACATCTGAAAGAACAAATGTGTAGGTTCTGCCAGCTGTTAAGATATATTCTTTTTTTTTTAATAACTGTGATCTCTGCCTGACAAAAGAGTGTCAGAGAGAAAGGGTTTATTTTGACTAACAGTTCAGGTGAAATTTTTTCATAGTATGGAGCATGAAAGTTGCTATCCATATTGTGTCAGTAGTCCAAAAGGAGAAGAGAGAAGAACTGAGTGTTCTGTTAGCTTCTTCACTTTTATTTAGGGTAGGACCTTTGCCCACAAAGAGTGTTTGCCACAGATAAGGCTAGTCCCCTCACCCCAGTTAACCCAATCTAGAAATAACTTCATCAACATTCCAATAGTCTATCACCTAGGTTATTTTAGAGCTAAACCAACTGACAGTCGCCAGTCTTTTTGTAATTATACATCCTATATTTGGGGGGGGGAAGCACAAGAAGAGTTTACTGTGGGCTAAAACTCCTTTATTCACAAACCTGAATTAGTTTCTATCAACTGGAAGGCTACAGTGGCACCTTGAATTTCATGGAAATAAGAGCAGTTCTAGTTCCTGGACATAACATGGCTGTAGAAACTGTGATTTCACAACATCTGTGTTTCATATACAAGATCTACTCATGATCAGAATAAATTCAGAATTAATCCTGATACAGATTATCTCCAGTAGTCCCCCCCCCCCATACCTTACTAAATAGCTGTTGGCAGTGGATTGTTACTAGAGAATGGAGCATTGTTTCTTCATGGATTGTATAGCACCTGTCAGGAGTCTCATGCCCTATGTATTGCCCCCTTCCATTCGCAGCAATCACTGTACTTAGTAAGTATAAGAAACAAGTGAAGATGGAACAAAGTATTTTGACAGACAACATAGAGTTCGAATAGGAGAGGAAGATAAGATCATATGTGGTTGTACATATGTATAATATTTTCAAAAATAAAGACAATATTAAAAAGATTTAAATACTTTCATTCTTGTTTACAAAATGAAAATCATTTCTTTTTTGTTTTCTGTTACTCTTTATTCAAAAGTGATAGAACCAATGTGAGGATTCTAGAGCTACAGATCTTGAACTTGTTACTCTTCTATTAGTTGTCATCAGTTCTTAACAAAATAACCAGAATAATAATTTATTTTGGCTTGTGGTTCCAGCAGTTACTATTCATTGTGGCTTACACTTTCCAGATGATTCGGTTCATCAAGGCATGGTACCTGGAGTTTGAAGCAGCTGATTACCTTGTGTCCATGGACAGAAAATAGAACAAGACGAATCCTGGTTCTCAGCCACTTTCTCCTTTCTTTTAATCTGCAATCCCAGCCCATGGAATGATACTACCTACATTTAGGATTAATTTTTCCTCTTTAGTAACACATAAAATTAACCAGCACATTCAGTTTTGTAAAAATCATATTCTTCCTCCTTTTGTTTATTTGGCAACTCAAAAACTACAAGTGTATGCACCCAATCCTGCTGAGGTTTGATGCCCCAGGTTGGGAAGATACCCAGGGCAGGACACTTTTCAGAAGTGAAGTAGAGTTGGGGAAGAACTCTGTGGAGGGGGTACTGAGGATGCAAATAAATAAAATAATTAATTAAAAACACATAAAACAGATGCTATTTCAGTTTTGCTAATGATTCTTTCATTGAGATTATCTGGTGAAATATGTCCCTGTATATACTCCTCAGCACATTCTGGATGACAATGTGATCTATATTAAAATCTAGATTAATTTGGTCTGAGAAGTCACAATGTGACAACACACATTGATTTTATCCATTACTTGTTCTCAAAAACAAAACAAACAACATCATCAACAACAACAACAACAAAACCAACTAGGCTATGACATAGTTCGATTTGCAGTGCATTTATTGGCAGCCAGATAAAAGTGAAGGACTTTTGAAGGCAAGAAGCAATGAGAGTGTGATTCAACTAGAATGTTATGAAGGAGAAAACAAGCTCTTGGATTTGCTGCTGCCACATGCGAATAAACAGATGTTATGAACTTTAAAATGTACATTCTTTCTATTTTTCATAGGAGCATGTATGGATATGTATAGATATTTTCACAACAGTTCATAAAGAATCTGATACAAAAAAATATAATGCTTATAATATTATATGTACCATCATCTGTGTCTTCACAAAGTAGTATAGAGCATGCATAGACCCTGAGATCTGAAAAAATAGGAATAATAAAGTGACTGGTTTTTCAAAATTAAACATCAGTTTAGATAGCAGTACTTATAAGTTGTTAAGGAGAATCAACCAAACTAGTAAATATTGTAAAATCCATTTTTAATAGAATGTATTAAGAATATGACATTCAGAGTAGAGCTATTTGTGTTATATCACTTGGCATAATTAATTGTATGGCTTAATCTAGAATGAGTAAAAACGTCACTTTTGTGTAGCACTGAACAGAAAACTTTGAAAAGTAAAGAAAAAAGAATAATTCTAATGAGAGGAATAAGGACATTCTGTGGGCTTCTCTTTTCTGTTAATATCCAAACCAATAAATGTCATTCCAAATTGATGGCCCAATAGCTGCCTGGTGAAACACAGCAAGTTTGTGCCTTGGCCATAGAGTTGACTTTAGTATATTGAGAAGGAGTTGACATTTCTTCCACTACATAAGCACCTATGCATTTTTTTTTGTATTATAACACCCAGGAAATTGCATCACCTGCTTTTATTCTCCTTACAGTGTTAGAACTTCTACAATATAAACTATTTCAAGACTCCTAGGTTTCACTCTCTTGATACAATGGATACCCATAAAGACTTAGTAAATACTGGTTATCGTTGTTTGCCCACACCACAGCAAATTTACCAAAAAATAACTTTAAAGAAAAATATTGGATTCTTTAACATAATAAACACTTTGGGGATATAATTTGAAATTTAAATGAAGAAAATATCTAATAAAAATGCCTTAATAAAATAAATTAATATATACATACTTTAAAAAGATGGGAGATATCTCTTTCTAAAACTATAAATTGTTCTATTCATGGCACAGAAAAACAGTGAGTCATATTTAAACCATGGTACAAATATCAAATATTTGGTCCATTCTGAAACTGATAGATTATTAGAAAAATAAGGAAATGTGTCAAAGATTTTTGGCTCTAGGGATGTTAAATATCAGTAGTAAATTCTACAAAAAGTTTATAAAGCCACAAGATATCCATATTGCTTTGTGGAAACACTTCTCGAGTGTCTGGATCTAGAGTTAATACATGGCATCAGGAAAGGTTGATCAGCAGTTTAAAAACATAATTAGGTCTTACAGAGGACATGAGTTAAGTACTTCACACCCACATGAGGGCTCCAGTATGCTGCTTTGTGTTTTACTGAAAGTGATTCTTACAAGTAGGAGGAAGTAAGGACATGGAAGGCATCAACACTGAAGGTGGGCAGTGAGATTAATAAGCCCACCTACAGAGTCCTGTAATATACGAAAATCCCAGCACAACTACCAATAGTCTTGTAATATACAATAGTGACACTCCTGCAAGAAATCACCTTTGCCCTTCAAATTATGTTCTGCCAATTTTGTGTCTACATTTATTTGTGGATATATAATTCCTTTTTCTAAAAGCTTTGAATAGTCTGCGTGTTAAGAATGGAAGATGAAGCTGGGGGGGCAGAATTAGTTCACATTTTCTATTTTAGGTTTATACTAAAATTGGATATTTTACTGTAATAAATGTATAATTTTATAATGTAAAACTAATATATAAAGACATGACTATAAAAGTATATAACAAAAGAATAATAGTTTCCCACTTTTACACATGCATTTTACTTCCTCACAGTATGTAAACTGTTTATCTTTTATATCTTTATATTATATACTTTGAAAAAAAGAATATGAATTTTCATCTTGTGTATAAAGTGAATTTCTACAAACAGTTGAATGTCATTTTCATAAACAAAACTTTAATTTAATTTATAAAGACAGGATGGTTTTACTTAGAAAGCACATTTCTTCTGACCAGCTTCCGAAAAGCATGTTTCACATCCTTATTCCTCAGACTATAAATGATGGGGTTCAACATGGGACTTACAAAGGTATAGAACACAGCAATAATTTTGGACTGCTCCACTGACTTATCTGTGGGAGGTCTAACATACATGCAGAATAGAGTCCCATAAAACACAGTGACTGCCACCAGATGAGACCCACAGGTGGAAAAGGCTTTGCGCCTACCTTCAGCAGAACGCATCCTCAAGATGGCAATGAGAATGAACAGGTAGGAAATGAGGATTATGAGCAGGGAATTGGAGAGGTTAAATCCTGCTACTACAAACATTGATGTTTCCTTAATGAATGTGTCAGAGCAGGAGAGTCTGATGAGAGGAGGGTCAGCACAGTAGAAGTGGTTGATGACATTGGAGCCACAGAAGATCAAGCGGTATGTCCACATGGTTTCCATCAGGCCACTAAGAAAGCCATAGATATAGGGACCAGCAATCAGACGCACACATACCCCTTTGGACATCTTGCTACTGTAAAGCAAAGGGTTACAGATGGCCATATACCTGTCATAGGCCATCACAGCTAGCATGTAATATTCAGTAATCACCATAGCAATGAAAAAATAACACTGGACTAAACACGCAGCGTATGAAATGGTTTTCTTCTCTGATAAAAAGTTCACCAGCATCTTGGGAGTCACATTGGTAGAATAACACAAATCCAAACATGACAAACTGGCAAGAAAATAGTACATAGGGGTATGCAGGCGTGAATCTATCCTGATCAACACCATCATGCCAAGATTCCCTCCCACAGTGATCAAATAGATCACCAAGAAGAGCACAAAAAGCAAAGGCTGCAGCTCTGGACGATCAGTTAATCCCAAAAGAATAAATTCAGTCACCATGGAGTAATTGCCTCTGACCATTTTCTTAGGTGCCAGCATGTTCACTTAAATACGTTAAAGAAAGGTAAATGAGATGCATGTTAGACATTTCTCTCTTTTTCCCTACCTCTCTCTTATTATTCATCCACACAGAGATATTGCTATGGTCTGAGAATATCAGAGCTAGTATACTGGATTTTCAAATGTATATAAAACAAAAACAAACCTTTTGTTTTCTGTATGTATGGTTGTGTGTGTGTGTGTGTGTGTGTGTGTGTGTGTGTGTGTGTGTGTTTCCATGTCCTTGCCTTCCATATCATTTGGGGAAGGATTTCAGCATCTCTTGTTATTAAATGATCTGACAAATTTTCTTCTCAGAATTCTATTGTGCCTCTGTGTCTCTGCTTCCCATATCAACACTGGAACACTGGAGTTTACAGACACATGTTATCACAACCAATTTAAATAGATTCCAGGGAACAAAATTTCCACATACATGTGGTACAGTGGTTAAGCCAGGTGCTTTACCCGCTGAGCTATTTCCCTAGCTTAGGTTGGTATTCTTAAGTAGATCACACATATCCCTAATTATCTGGCAGCACAGGTGTAGATCATGCCCAACCAGACAGAATCACAAGTTACTAAATTGCTTTGGAGTGAAGGAGTAATCATGATCCAGTAATAGGCCTAATTGGGATAAACTTCCAAGTACACATTATAGCTTGTAATGAAACAGTAGTCTCCTTCTTAATAAATTAGGAGAGATTTATCAGTGACTCACACTTTCTTTGGAGAACTTAATTCCCTTGTGTCAAAAAAGCAAGAAAGCACAGAATTACAGATACCAGAAGTAAATTCTACCAGGATCAATTTTTCTATTATAATCTTAGTGTTTCATAATATAGTATCTCTGTTGAAATGCAAAATGATGAAGTTAAAAACTGGGGATAACAAAGATCTATATGAGTTACTGAGTAAAGGGTTTTCATACAGCAGTCAGTATCACACATATAAAGGAAAATTTAAACACTAATAATTAGGTTGCATGTCCATTCCTTTATAAATTTACTTTTTCATTTGTTTCCCCCCCCCCAATCACATGTTTTACCACACATGACAAAATTTGGCAATTTTGTTCTGGTAGTGGAGTAGAAATTTGAATTTAAGCTTTTGAATTGCGTGTAGAATAAGTCCAACTGTCATTTTTATAGTAAAGCAAAAAATAATGAAACAAGATATAATTATTGTTAGTACAGAGAGCAGAATGTGCTTTTGAAATTAACAAATTATACTTTCAGATAATATCAAGTCAGTATCTTCTCTAATGAATAAATACAACAATCTGGTTGGGACCCTCTATAGTGTATTTTAATTATGGATTTTGGTGCTATATTTAGCCTCTTTAAAGTTTTAAAAAAGCCGGGCGTGATGGCGCACGCCTTTAATACCAGCACTCGGGAGGCAGAGGCAGATGGATTTCTGAGTTCGAGGCCAGCCTGGGCTACAAAGTGAGTTCCAGGACAGCCAGGGCTATACAGAGAAACCCTGTCTCGAAAAACAAAAACAAAAACAAACAAACAAAAAAAACAAATAAAGTTTTAAAAATAGATGGTATAGAAGAGAAAATCCAATTGACTATCATGGTCATTTATTCAATAAATCACAGTAAGCAAGGTGGAGGCATAAGAGTCAATTGAAGTGAGCCAAAAAATAGTTTCTGTGTAAACAGTTACTCTATGAGATAGAATCCTTACTTTATCCTAATGTGTGTCCCTAGTTCTAATATACTATGAGGTTATGGTTTTAAATATTAGAATCCATTATTTTCAGCAAAATCTACCAAAATATTCTTAGAAATTATTTTTACATTTCAATCTGTCCTCAATCAAGGCACATAATATAAATCTGCAAACTTGTTCTACTATGATACAGTAATTGCATATAGTGCCAAACTTATCAGCTGTATATTTCAAATATATAAGCTTTTCATGATAGCTGAATCAAACAATAGTACAAATTATGTTGATGGTGCTCTCAGAATGTTGAATACTTAATTAAAATAACCTAATACACAAATGACTGTGAACTAGAACACATATACTGAAGAAGAAAACAAACAAACAAACAAACAAAACAACATAACTAATAATGAGGCTTGCTTTGAAAAGGGTGGTTGATGTCATATAATAAGGGTGTAGAAAATTATAGTTTATTGTCATAGATCAGTAATATACATTTTATCTAAGTAGATATTTATGTTTAAAAATAAGAATAGACATTGAGGAATAATGGGGCTGACCTGGGATTTGAGGCATTTTTAAGTATTGTCTAGTAGGACAAGAGTAGAACACTAAAGAAATTTGAACATTTCATATGGAGACATTCCCTATCTTTGAAGAATTGTATTGGGATTTTGATGGGGATTGCATTGAATCTATAGATTGCCTTTGGTAGATGGCCATTTTACTATATTTCACTGAAAACTTTCAATTGAAATAGAAACTATTCAATGTTTATTACAAATATTACCAAGATATCATGATAGAAAACAGTAGACAGCAGACATCCCTATAAATAGCCCTTTCCTTATGATATTGATAATCTATCTGAAATTTAGTAACTAGTTGTCAACATGATTACTGATAAGGTTTTGAAACATGTATATTGTTATGAAATCAAATAAAAAAGAAGTGTAGCCCATAACAAAATTACTTGCTCTATAATATTAACTTACTTCTATCTAGATTGAAAATATAAAAAATAGATAATTTAATTTTCATATATGTTTACATTCTATAGGAAAATAAAATTAATTGCAGTATTTGGAAAATTATATAGATTTCTTTTAAATAGAAAAGACTGTTGTAGTAAGTCAGTGTGCATTGTGAATATATAGGTGAAATTTTGAGTGACTAGTTTCCATCCTACTAATTAGAAAGACAAACATCACAATCAGCAATAATCAAAAACATAATTATATTTATAAAATCAGATATACAGGTTTTGTTGTCATCTGAAATACTAATAATTGAAATGTACATATCATCTTCTTTGGCACTGGTCTATATGAAAATTTCATTGTAGCAGAGTAGCCTAGAACTCTTACCATCACTATTCCATGAGCATTTAATTTCTTGCATAAAAGCTGTGATTTAGTCATATAAATTGGATGAAGTGGGAGAATATTAGAAATTTTAGTTAAGGAAAGGGATAGAGGAAAAAAGAGATAATAGTTTATTAATTAGAAATCTAGTCGTTGGGCACCTAACTACCTGGATGAGCATAGAGATATACAGAAGACAGATAGTTTGGTCATTAAGAGCACTCTCTCCTCTTCTAAAGGCCCTGAGTTCAATTTCCAGCAACCACATGGTGGCTCACAACTATCTTTCATGGGATCAGACACCCTCTTCTGGTGTGTCTGCAGACAATGACAGTCTCTATCTATCTATCTATCTATCTATCTATCTATCTATCTATCTATCTATCAAATCTTAGAAAAGAAAATGATAATGTAAGGTAGATAATAAGAATAGAAATGGATAAGCCAGATAGTTATGGTTCCTATAAACTTCCTGGGAGTATGCACTGTTCTAGTATGCTTTACCATCATGGATTGAAATCCATTCAAACTGAAATACATTCTTTCCTAGTTTTCCACTGCCATGCTTCTCAAATAAGACAACACGATATGTTACCACTTGACAATGGATGACTGTGACTTCTAGGGCACATTAGACAATGGAGAGTCATATAATCCTCTATGTTGTTAGTTAAACTCTTTTAAGAATTCACTTAAATCATAATAACATCTGCCATGGCAGAGTCACATTCTTTTCATGATATTTGGAGTTAGCATATGTTCAGTGTCAGACATTTAGCAGTTTTCAAAGTACCTGCAATTTCTATCAAACCTACCTTTCAATTTTGAATCTAAACTCATATTTTCAAATGCCCTTATTAGATACATTAACATAGATCCCAATTTTCTCTCTTCAATAATTTACAGGTAAATCTTTAAAAGAGCCATAATAGTTAAAATTTTCCAAGAAAAAATAAATTTTAAAATAATGTATCTTTCTTTTCTTTGACTCTTATGAATTATTTTATTTTTAAGATTGCAATATAATTATTTCGTTCTTTCATTGTCTTTCCTCCCTTATACCCATCGTTCCTCTTTTTCAAATTTATGGCATTCTTTCTGATTAATTTTTGATGACAGTGCTTTGTGGGTATTAGAGAATTTTCCATAAACATATTCTGATAATATCAGTGTGATGAACAATTTATTTCTTTCATGTGGCATTAATTTTTGAACTAATTATTGAAATATTGAAATACAACTTGGCAACAAGAATGGTTATCACAAACACATAATTTTATTAAAATATTAATATTTTTCAGTAAGCAATCTAAGTAACACACACATACTCACTTGTGTCAGCAAGATAAAACCCTAGACTACTGTTTAATACGTTTTGTTGACATTTGATTCCTCATGATGACTATTCAAACTGAAACAAAAAAAAAAAAATTAGGAATACAAAGGTCATGATATTCATTCCTACCTGAATTCAGGAAAACTTCTCACAGAAACAATAGAGTTCCAACCAAGGAACAGCTTAAAATGATTTATGCCCTATTTATAACTTAGAGAGCTTATTCCCAAAGTATTTTTTAACATACCCCAAAGAAATAATTAAAGAAATATAGTAATTGGTTTAGACACATATTCAACAGAACCGAGGGATTTGAGCAATGGAATTGCATCACCTCGGATTCATCAGTAGCTCCATAGTTCATGTGTTTAAAATTGATTCTCAGAGGATATTTTGTTATGAATCACTATTTCTTATAAGAAAATGGTTTCAACAATTAGTAGTGGCATAAGGTTTTGACATAATTCATGGACTTTGATTTTATTTTTAATGATTCTTTCAAAGCTGGAATTTTGTACTTACATAATTGTAAGTCTCATATTTATGAAAAAACTAAGTAGTCACATTGCAAAACTAATAATTTTATTGTCTTAATGATTTATTATACCACCAATATTATACAATTAAACTTAATAAAATTATTAGAAAGGAAGTTTATACAGTATAGACATCCCTCTAAACATATTAAAAATTTTCAGCAAGATTTCCAGACAGCAAGTATTAATAAGTAATACATTCAGATTTGATTTTCTGTCAAGAAAACAAATTATATTGACAAATTCTTCATAAACTGAAAAATGAGAATAATCATAAATTTATAAATTTGATTCCAAATTTCTAAACTTATGAAGGATGAGGTGTGTCAGCAAAGAAGCAATAGTCATACGTGTATATATGTTTGTGTATGCATATACACACAATGTGTATGTGTGTGTGTGTGTCTGTGTGTGTGTGTGTGTGTGTGTGAGCATACATCTGTGTGTGTATTAAGAACTCATACTTACATTACATTTTGAAGTCTAAATGAGAACTAATGGACAGAAGAAAGAATGACAAATGGCAAAGTGCAGGAAAGATGTAATCCCAGCACTTGGGAGGCAGAGGCAGGCAGATTTCTGAGTTTGAGGCCAGCATAGTCTACAAAGTAAGTTCTAGGACAGCCAAGGCTACACAGAGAAACCCTGTCTTGAAAAAGCCCCCCCCCCAAAAAAGGTAAATTATCCTCAATATAAAATAAATACTTAAATGACAATGCCCTTATTAATGTAATGTATGGTATACAATAAAAATAAAGAATGAAAATTACAAAGATGTAGCCAACTCCATACACTAGGTGTATATGAAATAAGTATTCTCAGTAATGGGGCACAAGGATAGACATTCATCTACCTCTTCACAAAGTTGTCCTTCCAGGATAAGGATGTTCAACAAGGAAGGAATGAATGAATGAAATGGAAGGAAATTAAACAGTTTTACTTACAGATGATATATGAAAATATTATAGAATCTATAAAATAAATAAACATAGTAAAGTCACTAAGATAGACTAATCTTCAGGACAAAGCAGAAATTTACATTTACATGTACTAGAAAGTATTCTTACAACAAACAAATATGGACTAAGTAATATGACATAAGACACAACATGAACTTATAGTCCTGAATTAAGTTTGAACACTGATTTGCATATATAATCTTAACTTGAGTGCTGGAGAATTTTACAAAATATTTACAAGAAATTCTATTTTCTTAAATGGGACTATGTGAATTATAAAATTAAGTAGCCAAAATCAATCTAGATGAACAATAACAAAACATGTATTTATCTTAAGAAATCATTACTTAATATAACAATGGGAAGAAGATTACATGAAGATTACATGAAGATTATATGGTTTATCTTATTTTTACTGTAAATTAGGGCTGTTGATATATTCAGCTCCCTGAGGCAATAAGACATTTTGAGAAAGAAGATCTGGCTTGCGCCATTTGTTCATCTGATCCTGAAGCTTTGATATTTTGTACTGCCAACAAAACTGCTTAGTTGTTTACAAAAAAATCCTCACTACCACGTGCAATGAAGAATAAAACAAACATTACTATTCTACAAGGAGTTAGTAAGAAAAGGACCAGTCAATGCAATAGCCTAACTGTCTGCTATGGCTTACTGCCTACTTTGATTTTTTTTTTTTTTTTTTTTGTCTTCCCTGTTCTGATGTTAGCTCTTACTCACAGACCAACACCTTCTAAACTATCAGATGAAGATGAAACCAAAAGTGATCTCCCAACCTGAATCTTTTAGGTTTACAAAACATGGAAACCTGAATCCACACTTTTACATATTCAAAACTATGACCTCTCAGTTTCATGCTACTTGCACAACTCCTTTTCCACAGAAGCACACCAGTGAGCATCAAAAATCACTATCAGGATGCATTTTCTCATTTTAACTTGTAAGTAGGTGGAGTAGTACAGATGCAACTTTGTTTCTTAAAAATCCTTCAGCAAAAAGACTGATGGGTCTATCACTGAAAGGTATTTATCAGAGAACCAATATATCCTGTTAACTCCTTTAAACAACAAGTTCACAGCAGGGATGCAGGCAGAAAGTGAACATTCAGAAGTATTTACTTTGAAAACCCCCTTTTAAAACATGGTCTGCTGATTAATCTAGGAACCTGTCTAGAACATGGATATGAACACACAGTACTGAGGTGGAATGTGTTTCACTGTTTTAATATGTGCTGCAATGATATCTATGCTACTAGTTTACATCTAGTCTACTGTTCCTCTTGGCTATGAGAAAACATCTCACAGAAGCAACATAATAGAAGAAGGACTTATTTCAGACATTATTTAAAAACAGATTTAGTCACTGAAATAGGAAGATATAGAAGCAGGAGAGAGGTACATTTGTCACAGTGTGCTCACACTCAGTAAGCATGAATTGAATGTGCCTTTCTCTGTTCATTTTCATGCAGTTCATGACACCAGGTAAGGAGATGGTTCGGGTACTTCTAACAATTACATTTTTCCTTTGGTTAAACTCTCTAGATGTACCTATACAAAAGAGAAAGAGATATGACTCCTAGGTGATTTTCAATCTAATGAAAATGACTGTGATTATTAACTCTTATTGGTCCATGAAGAACAGGCTGTAAAATAGGACAAAAATTAAACCAGATGATTTATTTTGAACACACAGAATATTTATTAGGATATGGCCACAGAGACCATGAAAAACTCATCAAAACACAAATAAATTTCTCAGGAAATTATTGTTGCAGTTTGTTGGAAGGTGGAGGCATCAATGCTGTCCTGATAATTTTTTGCCTGAGGATTGTTTTCAAGGCCTGCTTTACATCTTTATTCCTCAGACTGTAGATCAAGGGATTCAGCAGTGGACTCACAAATGTGTAGAAGACAGCTATTATTTTGGATTCTTCAACAGTCTTGTCAGTGGGTGGTCTTACATACATGCAGAAGAGAGTCCCATAAAACAATGTGACAGCCATCATGTGGGAACCACAAGTAGAAAATGCTTTGCGCCTTCCTTCAGCTGATTTGATCCTTAAGATGGCAGCAATAATGAAGACATAGGACACCAGGATAATTGTAAGGGAGTTGGAGAGATTAAAACCAGCTGATATTAACATGGCATGTTCTTTTGTGTAAGTATCAGAGCAAGATAGCTTAATGAGTGGTGGGTCAGCACAGTAGAAGTGGTTGATGACATTGGATTTACAGAAGATCATACTGAAGGTCAAGATGGCTTGGAATAGCCCATCTGAGAAGCCATAGATATAAGGACACATGGCCAAGCAGATGCAGACTCGCCTGGACATTTTCACACTGTAACGCAGAGGGTTGCATATGGCCACATAGCGGTCATAGGCCATGGCTGCCAGCATGTAAAACTCTGTAAGGAGAAGGGCAATGAAAAGGTAGCACTGGATAAAGCAGCCAATGAAGGAAATTGTCTTCTTGTCTGATAAGAAATTGGTCAACATCTGTGGGGTGGCTGTTGAGGTATAGCACAGATCAACAAATGCCAAGTTACTGAGGAAAAAGTACATAGGCTTGTGAAGGCGGGAATCCAGTCTGATCAGAGCCATCATACCCATGTTCCCTAAGACAGTGACAAGATAAACAAACAGAAACAGCACAAAGAGGAGAGGCTGGAGTTCTGGGCGATCTGTGAGCCCCAGTAAAATGAATTCTGTGATTTTAGTGCTGTTTGTGAGGGGCATCTCCTGAGATCTGGGTCTGTGTGTCAAGCTTCAGAAACAAGCTAGATATGGAGATGAAAATTAATGATAGCTAAAATCATATTTTTCTTAAAATCATGTTTTCTTAAAGCATGATATCTAAAACAAATTATATAATAATCCTCTTCATATTTCTACAAACTCCCCTTTTACTTTGCTTTTCATTCTTCTGGATATATGTTTGTATATGAATATGAATCCTATATGAATCATATATCTATGAGTAAATCTTTGCTGCATCTGTCCTGTCTTTCTGAACTTCTTTTGCTTCCCAATCTATTTTTATAAAACTAATAAGGTTTAATTTTCTTTGTGAGTTATTTTGTACATACCTCCCTCATATATCAATCTAATACAGTCTCATTATTTTCATGTTTCCCAGACAGCCCATACACCTATGTAATCACATCCAGTTTTTGTATTAGCATTATAATGGTAAGAACATAGTCCTGTTAATTGCTATACCATGACCATTCAGCATAATTTTTACTCTGGTTTATGAGTAAAAATTAAGTAAAGATTTCATAGAAGTAGGAATTGGAAAAAGTCTTGGTGTTTTGGTGATTTTATGTACAATATGGAAATAATTACAACTTAAATATTCTATGTGCAATGTTTTCCTTGGAAAGCTTAGTACTCAATTAAATTCATAGCTATTTCAAGATAGAAAATTGAAATATTTTGTTATTTGGTGAAATTTACCATATGGAATGAAGAAGTCACTTCATTTGTAGGAAAATAGATTGAACTCTAGACATTTTTATAAACAGGGTAAACCAAAAATATTTTTCACATAAATAATAATCTCTTCCAATCAACTAATGATAAGATGTTTAAATTTCTACAGTAGATTTTTATTTATAAAACAATAAAATTTTAATTTGTTTTTCATTTGTGATATCATGATAGGAATATTTTATGGGCATTATGGAAGAAGAGCATGTGTGTATACCTTTTCAACAGAAATTGTAAATATAATTTCATTATAAATATAAATATATTAGTGTGTTGAGTAATTCTAGTGTTTCTTCCAGCATAATTATTTAGTATATAATTTTATTTGTGAATAGTTAAAATACTACTTGTGTGGTAGATGATTATTAAAAATGCATAATTCCAATACAATTTTAATATTTTATGACTAATCTAAATGCCCAGTACATACTTATTTCAACTAAATACAATGCTCTACTAATAGTGCTCATTAGCACTATTTTATTGATAACTAATTGCTAGTAATAAATATAAAAAATGATATAAAATAAAAAGTGTGAATATAAATGTCATAATTTCAATCCTACCTTGCCCAGGAAATTTTTCTCTGAGACACTAGCAAACCAAGCAAAAAGCTTCGGAAATTTTTCTTTATATATGTTATAACCTTGAGATTTTATCTCCAAAATTATCGTTTGACATACCCCAAAGAATTAATTAAGGAAAGATAGTAATTGGTATGGCTATTCACACATCATAACCTAGGGATTTGAGCAATGGAATTATTTCACCTTGTAATCACCCTGAACCAATTGTTTCAGTTGCTCAAGGATTGATACTTAAGGGAGGTTTTTTATATGATATATCAGTATTTCTTTTATGAAGATGAGTTGAATATTTAATTATGATATAGCATTATGACATAATTCATGGACTTTGAGGTTTCTGAGATTTCTCTCAAGCTGAAATGTGTGCTTTACATTTTTAAAAATAGCTGGAGCTAAGTTATTAAATTACAAAATTAGCTGAGTTAAATTTTTACTGTTTGAAAAGATTATGCATAGAGTTGTAGTAGAATTAATTTAATTTAGTGGTTCTTAACCATCCTAAAAATGATGGCTCCTAACCATAAAGTATTTTTGTTGTATCTACATAAATTTTGCTATTGTAATGAATCATATCATATACAGGTTATCAGATATGTAACCTCTGTGAAAAGATTGTTCTCCCCCAAGGGGTTTGCAACATACAAGTTGAGAACCACTTATTTAATGTGTTAGGATTAGATGTGTAGAAATATTTTTTATGGACATAATAGGAATGGAATTTGACAGCATGTAATTTATCTGCCAACACATGAAAGAAAAAGGCAAATAGAGGAACAGAGTAAGAATGAATACATTTCCACATATTTATGTAGACATTAGCCTCTATATATAATATAATAAATATAAAAATATAATTCTAACATTTAAATTAAATAAATGTTGTCAACTAATACTATTCTACAACACATATATCTCCTAATGTACAAACACATCTAATTTTTAGTAATTTTTCAAGACATTCGGTCAACTTGATTGTACAACTGGAAACACTGGGGAGTCCCACAGAAGATTCCATATGGTACCAGGGAAGGGGGGACTTCCCTTGTGGTTTTTAATCTTACTAATTAAAGCATATAACAATAGACCCAAATGGAAGCTTGAGATAAACTTTATGAAAGTTTGACAGAAAATCCCTCGGGCAGACAAAGTATAAATCCCAGTAGCTACCTGGAAAAGAAGAGTAAAAAGCTTTAGAGAAAAAACATGCCCTTTTAGTTAATCTAACATGAAGGTTAGCCACATGGTGCACAAGCAGCCATAGAATAGGGAGCAGAGCTCTAAAGAAAAAGTGAGAAACCCAGCAATAACAGAAAAAGCCTTCTTGTCCTCTATATAGTATCTACAATAAAAAGATATGAAAGGAGAGGAAGGAAAAGCAATACCTTTAGTCAGTGCTCTGAAAGGGGTTCAGACTCAATAGGACTTCATAGATAACTGGAAAGATTTAGGTAGGGGCAGGAATTCTAAGAAGGAAAAATGCATTGTCTCATTAAGATGTAATTATTTCCACTATATCATTAGTATTGGTTAAAATGAATTCACTTTCCTAGGGGCCCTGGTGATCACTGACCTTACTAACTGAAATAACTCTTAAGTGAGGAGACATTGACTTGGCTTTATGTACAGGGAGATTTCATTCCTTAGGATAGGAGTGAAAGATATATAATTTTCTTTAGTAGTTACATAGTTTAATAAAAATTAGTAATGTTCTTTAATAGACCTTCAATAATACTGTAACTATTCTGAATTCATTCTCATCACAAATAGACAAAATATATTAACAAATTTCTCATCAACTAAAATCATTAATCTTAGGCCTAAGGATACACGAGGAAATTCTATTTTTATTTTAGTATCTATACTTATTGAAAATGAAGTGTATCTGAAAGAATAAAAATCTAGGAAGATTTTACACACACACACACACACACACGTGTGTGTGTGTGTGTGTGTGTGTGTGTGTGTGTAATGTTTATAGTGGAACAAAGGGCTTAATACTAAGAAGAAAAATTAGAACTTGTAAGTCGCAGGCAGGTGAGCAATATTCTCAGTACATCAAGTATTTGTAGAAAAATGTCTTGATTCAGTACAATATATCATGCATGATGAAAATATAAAGTTAAGTAATTTTAAATGTGTATCTTTCTATATATGTATGCACTGTGATAAGCAATGAGAAATTGCTACCTTCCCTCTTCTCAGCCTCTTATTATCACTCAAAATATTCAATAAGGAAGTAAAAAGAAGTTAATAAATGTGAAGAATAAAAACTTTTTACTCACAAGTGGCAATGACTGAAAATTTTGCTCTAAAAGAAAAGAATATACCTTTCTCTCAGCACCTCATGGTACCTTCTCCAAAATGGACCATATAATTGGCCACAAAACCCTCAGTGGTTACAAGAAGATTGAAATAATACCATGCATCCTATCAGACCACCATGACCTAAGGCTGGTCTTCTATAACAGCAAAAACTAGAGAAAGCCCACATATACATGGAAACTGAACAACTCTTTACTCAATGATAACTGGGTCAGGGAAGATATAAAGAATGAAACTAAAGACTTCCTGGAATTTAATGAAAATGATGACACATCATACCAAAACCTATGGGACACAATGAAAGCAGTGCTAAGAGGAAAGTGCATAGCATTAAGTGCCCTGGTAAAGAAATGGCAGAGATCTTACTTACACCAACAGCTTAAAGGCACACCTGTGAGCCCTAGAACAAAAAGAAGCAAACTCACCCAAGAGGAGTAGAAGGCAGGAAATAGTCAAACTCATGGTAGAAATTAACCAAATAGAAACAAAACAATACAAAAAAATCAGCAAAGCCAAAAGCTGGTTCTTTGAAAGAATCAAGATCGACATACCCCTAGCCAAACTAACTAAAGGGCCAAGAGGCAGTATCCAAATTATTAAAATCAGAAATGAAAAAGGAGATATAACAACAAAAACAGAGGAAATTTTTAAAAATCATCAGATACTACTATAAATGTCTATACTCAACAAAGCTGGAAAAATCTAGATGAAATGGATGGTTCTCTAGACAGGTGCCATATACCAAAGTTAAATCAAGAGCAGGTAAACTATCTAAACAGGCACAGATCAGACAAGGAAATAGAAGTCATTAAAAACCTCCCCACCCCACCCCGCAAAAAGCCCAGGGCCAGATGGATTTAGTACAGAATTCTACCAGACCTTTAAAGAAGACCTGATACCAATTTTCCCCAAACTATTCCATAAAATAGAAACAGAAGGAATAATAACTTATTCTATGAAGCCACAATTGCTCCAATACCTAAACCACACAAGGACCCAAACAAAGAGGAGAACTTCAGACAAATCTCTCTTATGAATATTGATGCAAAAATAATCAATAAAATTATGGCAAACCAAATCCAAGAACATATCAAAACCACCATTCACCATGACCAATTAGGCTTTATCCCAGGGATGCAAGGTTGGTTTAATATATTAAAATACATTAACATAATCAACTATATAAATGAACTCAAAGAAAAAAATCATATGATTATCTCCTTAGATGCTGAAAAAGCATTTGACAAAATACAACATCCATCCATGTTAAAATTATTGGAAAGATCAGAAACTCAAGGCCCATACCTAAACATAATAAATTTTACTTCAAACCAATAATAGTCAATATCAAATTAAATGGAGAAATATTTGCAGCAATCACTCTGAAATTGGGGACAAGGCAAGGATGACCACTCTCCCCATTTCTATTCAATATAGTACTCTAAGTGTTAGTTAGAACAATAAGACAACAAAAAGAGATCAAGGGAATAAAAATTGGTAAAGAAGAAATAAATGTATCACTATTTGCAGATGATATGATAGCATACATAAGTGACCCCAAAAATTCTACCAGAGAACTTCTCCAGCTGATAAACAACTTCAGCAAAGTGGCTGGATATAAAATTAACTCAAATAAATCAGTAGCCTTCCTTCATACAAAGGATAAACAGGCAGAGAAAGAAATTAGGGAAGCAACTCACTTCACAATAGCCACAATAGTATAAAATATCTTAGGGGAACTCTAGCCATAAAAGTGAAAGACCTGTATGACAATAACTTCACATCTCTCAAGAAACAAATTAAAGATTTCAGAAAATGGAGAGATGGCCCATGCCCATGGATTGGCAAAATAAACATAGTAAAAATGATGATCCTACCAAAGGCAATCTATAGATTCAATGCAATCCCCATCAAAATACCAACACAATTCTTCAAAGATATAGAAAGAGCAATTCTCAAAATCATCTGGAAAGGCAAAAAAATCAGAATAGCAAAAATTCTTAACAATAAATAACAGCTGGGGGAATCACCATCTCTGACCTCATGTCTTATTACAGAGCAATAATAAGAGACAAAGATGTTGATCAGTGGAATAGAATTGAAGACCCAGAAATAAATCCACACACTTACCATCACTTGATCTTTGACAAAGATGCCAAAAATATACAATAGAAAAAAGAAAGCATCTTCAATAAATTGTGCTGCTCTAACTGGCTGTCTGTATGTAGAAGAATGAAAATAGACCCACATTTGTCACCTTGTACAAAGCTCAAGTCCAAGAGGATCAAGGACCTCAAGATAAAACCAGATACACTGAATCTAATAGAAGAGAAAGTGGGAAAGAACCTTGAACTCATTGGCACAGGGGGAAATTCCCTAAATAAAACTACAGTGGCTCATGTTCTACGATCAAAAATTGATAAATGGGACTTCATAAAACTGGAAAGCTTCTGTAAGGCAAAGGACATAGTCGATAAGACAAATAGGCAACCTACTGACTAGGAAAAACTCTTCACTAACCCTACATCTGATAGAGGGCTAATATCCAAAATATATAAAGAATTCAAGAAGTTAATCACCATAAAACCAAACAATTCAATCAAATAAATGGGGTATAGAACTAAACCAACACTTCACTATTGAAGAATCTAGAATGACTGAGAAACAACTAAAGAAATGTTCTTAGTCCTTAGAGATCAGAGAAATGCAAATCAAAATGACCCTGAGATTCCACCTTATACCAGTCAAAATGGCTAAGATCAAACCTTCAGATGACAACACATGTTGGAAAGGATATGGAGAAAGAGGAACACTCCTCCATTGCTGGTGGGATTGCCAACTGGTCCAACCACTCTGGAAATCAATCTGGAGGTTCACCAGAAAAATTGGAAATAGATCTACCTGAAGACCCAGCTATACCACTCTTGGTAATATACCAAAAAGATGGCCTACCATGCCACAGAGGCACATGTTCCACTATGTTCATAGTGGCCTTATTCTTGATAGACAGAAGCTGAAAACAACCTAAATGTCCCACAACAGAAGAACGGATACAGAGAATGTGGTTCATTTACACAATGGAATGCTACTCATCTATTAAGAATGAGGATATTCTGAGCTGTGCAGGCAAATGGATGTAACTAGAAAGTATCGTCCTGAGTGAGGTAACTCAGACCCAAAAGAACAGGCATGGTATGCACTCACTAACAAGTGGATATTAGCAAAGAAAGAAAGAAAGAAAGAAAGAAAGAAAGAAAGAAAGAAAGAAAGAAAGAAAGAAACCCATACAAAATACACAAGATAGAGTCCACAGAATTCAAAAGGCTCAACAAGATGAAGTGCTCAAGTGAGGATGCCACACTCCCACTTGGGAGAGAGAAGAAAGCAATCACAGGTGTAGAGTGAGGGAGGTAGGGAGGGAGGGAGGGACTTAGAAGGGAATGTGGATGGGGTGGCAGGGCACTGGGAGGTAGAGGGGTACTTGATCTGATATTGGGTGAGGGAAAAGTACAGAAGCCCCGAGGGACAGCAGAAAGAACTTAAACAGGCAACCTCAGGAAATAGGAGGCTGGGGGGACCCTTCAGAACATAAGAGAGACCTGGGAGGTAAGAGACTCCCAGGACTCATAGGGAGGGACCTTTGATGAGATGACTGACAGTGGGGAGAGGGAATGTGTGGAGCCCACCTCCAGCAGGAAGACAGAATATTTGTTGGCTTTCCACCCTACAGTCACACCTCTGACCCATAATTGTTGCTGTCTGAAAGAATTACAGGGATGGAAATGGAGAAGAGCCTAGGCCGAAGGTCCAGTGACAAGCCCAAACTGGGATCCAGTTCAGGGGGATGTCCTAGGGCCTAACACTATTACTGAGTCTATGGAATGCTCACAAAAAGGGATCTATCATGACTGCCTTCCGCGGGACCCAACAAGCAGCTAAAAGAGTCAGATGCAGTTATTTGCACCCAACCAATGGACAGAAGCACCTGACCCATGTTCTTGAGTTGGGGGAGGCTAAAAGAAGATGAGGAGAAGGGAGATTCTGTAGGAGGACCAGCGATCTTAGTTATCCTGGACCCCAAGATCTTCCAATCACTGGACAGCCAAGCAAACAGCATACATCAGCTGATATGAGGCCCCTAACACACATACAGTAGAGGACTTCCAGGTCTGTGTTCATTCAGAGATGAAGCCCCTAACCCTCAAGAGACTGGATGCCCCAGGGAGTTTAGAGGTCAGGTGGGTTAGGGGCTGGAGTCATCCTCATGGAGATGGGGTGGAGTGGGGAGGAGGTGTGAGATGTGGAACAGTTGGAGGGTGAGTGAGGAGGAGGGGAAATAAAATATGGAGTGTAAAAATTAATTACAAATAAAATAAAATTTAAAAAATACAAAACTATCAAGTGCTGATACCGCGTAATAAAATGTAACTCCATTTCTCTAAAGGGAAGATGGCCAATTTCATAAAAAAAAAAAATCACAGAGATTTTACTAATACAATATTTAATAAGAAACAGAAATTTTAATAAATGAAGGCACTATTTTTATTTTACTTGTAGAGTTCCCTTAGAATATATTCAGCACATAAGAACCATATGATATTTTGATGAGTTGCTCTGTAGTGTTCCTCTAATTCATCTACTTTAATACAAATTCTGAAGATACAATTGCTCTGTTTTGTTTTGAGATTTTTTTATTTAGGCAAAGAAGTGCATTTACTTACTTGTGCAAAATTCTCAATACCATAGTACATATAAGCATGGCATGTGCTGTGTGAACTTATAAAATATAAATAAAATATTACTATCCTGACTATAGTTTGGAATAGAATGGACAGAGAAATAAATCACTATCTTCTCGAACTTTTGATTTTTCAGTTTCTGTATTTATTCTTTATTGATTTTAATTTTTTCTCAGATCAATCTTCTTTAAATTATCAGAAGAAGGTAAAAACCAAAAATGATACCCTGATTCTTAATCTTAGGAGAAAGTAGACTTACAAAATGCAGAAACTGGAATCCATAATCTTACATATATAAAACCATAATCTATCATTTCATGCCTCTTGAATGAGTCTATATACAAGCATATTTGAAAGAAACAGAAAAGCACTATCATGTTGCTTTTCCTCATTGAACTAGTAAGCAAGTGTGGGAGTACAGACATAACATTGTATCTTAAAAGTTCTTCAGCAAAAAGATTGATAGGTCTATAAATGGAAGGAACTGAGTTGAGAGCATGGGTATCCTGTTAATGCTTGTAAATAAGTGCCCTGTAGAGATGCAGGCAGACCCCTTGGCATAGCACTTAGAAGTTTTCACTAAGACTAGTCTTTCTCCAAATATGATGTACCTATCAATCTTCTTGGGTTCTATATAAAAAATAAGATTTGAATATACATCTTAGGTGGAATGTGATTCTGTGTTTTAACAGCTTCTGCAATGATATCTGTGTTACTAGTTTACATCAACACTTGTTCTCTTCTTTGTAAGAAAAGGGCTGACAGAAGGACTTATCTGCGGTCAGGGTTTAAGATGGTATACAGTCTTCATGGTTGAAAAGCATACAGGCAAGAGAGAGGTGGTTTGGACATTTTATGTACACACTAAGAAAACGTAGTTTGAATTGCTGTGCACATGCTTTCCCCTACATTTCTTTACATAATATTCAGAATCTCAAGCCATTTGTATGGTGGAACCCCTTTCCTAGACATGCTTTCTTGCCTAGACTTAATCTCTCTGTTAATTCTTATACTGGTAGATCAAGGTGTTTAACTCCTAGGTTATTCTCACTCTAGACAAATGAACCATATAGACTGGCTACCACTCTTCTGTGGGAAGCAGGTGCAGCCGCATGGGCCAATATGGCACCCTGGCCTTATGCCAAGCCCTGTGATCTCTGCTTGTTTGTCAGACTTTGGTACATGTGCAGTGGCAACAATCATGTGCTATCTGCCTGATGCATAGTGTCATACCTCGTGCACTGTGTCCATAGCCTATCCCGAAGTATCTAGCCTGCATACAAGGAGCATGAGTGCAGTGTGCTTGATGCTGATTGGACCCTGCAGAGTGGAGAGAGATGAAATCAGTGCTTGAGTGAGGATATATTGGGACTAACCCGGCAATAAACCGGAAGAAGTTTCATGAACCTTACCTTCGTATTCGTGTTGTTATTCCCACTCTTTGCTGGTCAGAGATTGGGCTTGTGACATCTGGTGGCCCGTACAGGGAAGAAAACAAACAAGGAGAACATGAGCTGGACCCAGAGCAGGAGCTCAGAGAATGAGAGCTGAAGAAGCAGAAGCAGGAATCCTTGCTGTCAGAAGTACGTGTGAAGAGGAAACAAAATACCCATGAAAGGAGTTACAGAGACAAAGTTTAGAGCTAAGATGAAAGGATGGACCCATACAGATCCACGGGGGATCCATCCCATAATCAGTCATTAAACTCAGACACTATGGCATAGGACAGCTAGTGCCTACTTAAGGGACCCTGATATAGCTGTCTCGTACAGAAGTGGATGCTCATAATCATCTATAAGAGGGAACACAGGGCCCACAATGGAGAAGCTAGAGATAGAACCCCAGGAGCTGAAGGGGTCTGCAACCCTAGAAGAGGATCAACAATATGAACTAGCCAGAACCCCCAGAACTCATGTCTCTAGCTCCATATGTAGCAGAAGATGGCCTAGAAGCACCTTGGTACTGCAATCTTTATATGCCCCGATACAGGGTTACGTTGGGGCCAAGAAGTGGGAGTGGGTGGACAGGGGAGCAGGGAGGGGGAGGGGAAGGGGGCTTTCGGAATAGCACTTGAAATGTAAATTAAGAAAATATCTAATAAAAAATTGGGAAAAAAAAAAAAAAAAGAAGTACGGGATCCAAGAGCAGCACAAATAAAACAGAAAGGTAAGGTTTTCTTAAGTAGTGGGAGAAATAGATCAAGATTAGTCTCCGAGTATGGGACAAAGTTAGGTTCCTGGTAAGGGATGAAGCAGATTAGGCTCCCCGAAAGGGACGAAGCAGATTAAAAAGGGAAGTACCCAAGGTTCAAAAGGATAAGATAAAGAAATATATAGGAACTAAGTTAAATGGTAAAACTCATTCTTCGAATGTAGGCTCCATTGGGATTTTTGGGTTATATATCCTGACAACAAATTAAGGAAAAGGCCTGAGAATAGGTTTATACAGCAAGCAAAATGTTTCTTAGGATAATAGGGAGATTGTATGAAAATAAATGTCTTAAGGAAGCTTTAAAGTCCTTCAGGGTAACTCATACTCTTTGAATGTGGGCTCCACGGGAATTTTGGCTTAATATGATTTTGATTTGTGGTTGTTTTATTACTCCTCTGGGAGAGAGGTCAAGCTAAAAGTTTTCCTGGTTACTGGCTAAAGGGCAAGCTGATTTGGGAGAAGGCATTGTCTTTGTGTTTTTAGAAAATGTGATAATCATAATTTAATTGGGAGGAAATAGCTAGAATTGATTGTGTAGCCATAACTTCATTTGGTAAAAATCTTTATAATTTTGACTAAGTTGAGGTTATAATTTCTTACATTGGTACAGAATTTATTTTGATACAGAATTAAAGTTTTCATTGGTATAAATTTCTTCTATTGATATAAAAATTTAAGACTATTATGCTTAAACCCAGCCTTTTCATAACTGCCTTTATGATTAACCATACAAGCTAAGGGCCAGATAGCAAATTCGTAGCTCTGAGTTAATTGTTAGGGTGTTTTCAAGATATTTTAATTAGAAACAGCTGATAGTAGATAAAGGACAACAATCCACATCACTTTGCATAGATATAGTTTTCAATAATGTCAGAAATCCACAGAATGTGACATTTAATGTTATTTAATCATTTGTTGTTGAGACATATCTACTCCTGACAGCAATTTTTGGTTTCAAAGAAGAAACTGAGCATCTAGGTGAGGTTGTACATTGTGGCAAGGTAGCCACTGGGCAGAAATTGCCTATTCATCTACAGACAAACTACTGTCCAAAAAGGGGCATACTATATGGAATAGTTGACTTATTATCTTTGCCAAGATAGGGTAAACCAATCCTTCACAATTCTGCATTTCAAAGGTCTATCAGATGACCCTGAGACAAACAGCCACAATTTGATGCTCCAATGTGTTGGAAAACAGAATTGGATAGGTAGGCAGCAGTCTCTACAGTTTATTTCAGTTTTGGAAGCTGTATTAGGCTTCCTATATTTTCAGGTAAATTTTTTGTCGCTCTGAGAATTCTGGCAGGATTGAAGACTGATTGTACTCTCATGGCCAAACCAAGCAGTTTAGCGTTGAGAAAGATGATATAGACTTGAGAGGATGGTTTTTAGATAGTATACAAGCTAAACCAGAACACAAAGGTCTGGAATTATAAGCCTTTTTAAGTTAGGATAAATAGAAGACAGAATGCTCTATTTAGTTGACAAAAATGATGGACTAGGTGTATACTGCTATACTTCATAAATTAGAGACTGGTAATAGTTGTGCTCAATTTATATCTGTGAGAAAAGAGCCATTTAATTGGACAAAAGGAGGAATTGTAGACTGCTGTCTGTATGCAGATGAGGACAGGCAAGATAAAGCTAGAGCATTGAAGAGACTTGGCAGTAGTAAAGGAAGGCAGGCTGAGAGTTTTAGAGTGGGACAGAGATATAAAAGGAGGGAGAGAGGACAGAGATGAAGAGACAAGATGCAACTTATTGGAGAGAAAGATGACCCTGAAGAAGCTGATGACATTTGAACTGCTGTTTGTACAGATGAGTATGATAGGGGAAGAGCAGGAATTATGGGAGATTGTGAAAGCACTCCCCCTTCCAGTAACTCTTAGTGATGATGCCAATGTGTTTAAATTATATAATCAAACTGCTGGGAAATTTGAATTTTACTTATCAAAATCCTCACATGGCATTTGTATCTGATCCTTTTAATATCTGGCTTTTATGCAGGGTTAATGGTGGTTATACAGATGTATCACCTATGGCAAAGCTAATTGGGGTTTTGAATGCTAATTGTTCAGCAATTTGGAATGCTTCTGATATTTTTGAAACGTCTGTAAAAGTAATTTGTAGTAATAGAGATAATATAGTTTTTTGAGTCTACCCCTGTGTGTGTAGTGCCCCCATTTTTCTCTTTAGTTAGTAATGAAAGTTTCTAATTCTTTTTTTTCCCAACTTTTATTAGATATTTTCTTCATTTACATTTCAAGTGTTATCCAGAAAGTTCCCTATACCCTCCCCCCTCCCAGCCCTGCTCCTCTACGCGTCCACTCCCAAATCTTGGCCCTGGCGTTCCCCTGTACTGGGGCATATAAAGTCCGCATGACCAAGGGGCCTCTCTTCCCAATGATGGCCAACTAGGCCATCCTCTTCTATATATGCAGCTAGAGACATGAGCTCATGGGGTACTAGTTAGTTCATGTTATTCTTCCACCTATAGGGTTGAAGACCCCTTCAGCTCCTTGGAGACTTTCTCTATCTAGCTCCTTCCTTGGGAATCCTATGTTCCATCTAATAGCTGACTGTGAGCATCCACCTCCATGTTTGCCAGGCACTGGTATAGTCTCCCACGAGACAGCTATATCAGGGACCTTTCAGCACTATCTTGCAGGCATATGCTATAGTGTCTATGTTTGGTGGCTGATTGTGGGATGGATCCCTGGCAGCCACAGTCATTGGGTCCATCCTTTGGATTCAGCTTCACACATGATCTCTGTAACTCCTTCAATATGTGCTTTGTTCTTAATTCTAGTAAGGGGTGACGTGTCCACATTTTGATCTTCCTTCTTCTTGAGTTTCATGTGTTTAGTAAATTGTATCTTGGGTAGTCTAGGTTTCTGGGCTAATATCCACATATCAGTGAGTACATGTTATGTGAGTTCTTTTGTGATTGGATTACCTCACTCAGGATGATGGCCTCCAGATCCATCCATTTGCCTAGGAATTTCATATATTTATTGTTTTTAATAGCTGAGTAGGTATCAGAGTAATTGTGGCTTCATGAAATGAATTGGGTAATGTACCTTCAGATTCTATTTTGTTGAATAGTTTGAGAAGAACTGGAACTAGGTCTTCTTTGAAGGTCTGATAGAACTCTGCACTAAACCCATCTGGTCCTGGGCTTTTTTTGGTTTGGAGACTATTAATGACTGCTTCTATTTCTTTAGGAGATATAGGGCTGTTTAGGTCATTAATCTGATCCTGATTTAACTTTGGAACTTGGTATCTGTCTAGAAAGTTATCCATTTCATCCAGATTTTCCAATTTTTTAGAATATAACCTTTTGTAGAAGGATCTGATGGTGTTTTGAATTTCCTCAGGATCTGTTGTTATGTCTTTCTTTTCCTTTCTGATTTTGTTAATTTGGATGCTATCCCTGTGCCTTCTAGTTAGCCTGGCCAAGGGTTTGTCTATCTTGTTGACTTTTTCAAAGAACCAGCTCCTGGTTTGATTGATTCTTTGGATAGTTCTTTTTGTTTCCACATGGTTGATTTCACCCCTGAGTTTGATTATTTCCTGCCGCCTACTCCTCTTAGGTGAATTTGCTTCCATTTGTTCTAGAGTTTGCAGATGTGCTGTCAAGCTACTAGTGTATGCTCTCTCCATTTTTTTTTTTTTTTTTTGTAGGAACTCAGAGCTATGAGTTTACCTCTCAGGAATGCTTTCATTGTGTCCCATAAGTTTGGGTATGTTGTGGCTTCATTTTCATTAAACTCTAGAAA
>CACVCL010022936.1:0-28994 GCA_902729485.2 Mus minutoides
ATTCTTGTCTCATATAATACATCGTGACCATACCTGCCCACCACCTTCCTTCCAGCTCCTCCCCACATCCTCTATCTTCAAGGTCCTCACCTCCTCTTTTTTCCTCTAGAAAAGAGGCCTCCAAGAGGTAACAACCAAACATTACAAATGAACATTCAAAAACACAAGGGAAAAGCCTTCATATAGTGGCTGGATAAGGTAACCCAAAGAGAAGAAATGAGTCCCAAGAGAACCAAGAGAGAGACACACATGCTCCCACTTTTAGTATTCCTATAAAAACAACAAGTCAACATATACAGAGAACCTGGTGCAGCCCTGGGTAAGCCCAGGGCTCGCTGCTTCATTTTCTCTGAGCCCACATGAGCCCTGCTTATTTGATTCAGTGGGCAATATTCTGTTGGTGTCCTCAATCATCTCGGACTCATATATTTTCTTCCCCTCTGTAGCGTGATTCCCTGAAGTGCAAGGTTAGAAACCCCGTGGAAAGAGATCTCCAATTTAGATTGACTCCTTACAATGTCGAGCTATGGGTCTCTGCACACGTTCCAACCTACTGCCAGAGGAGGTCTCTCTGAACCTGTATATTCCAGGTACCGAGGCATTGATCTGTAAATATATATATATATATATATATATATATATTATACTAGTAGAATTTATTTCATTGATTTTTAATTTTTAATTTTATTAATATTATTGTTGTTGTTGACAGTCATGTTTGGTTCTATCCTAGGTCTCTGTCATGCCACGTAGTGTAGGTCATGGTCTTACTCTAGTGGTATGAGCCTGAAGCTAATCCAAACCTTGGTTGGTCCCTACTATCACCATTGTTCCAGTATATCACGCTGCCAGGACATATTGTAGGTTGAGGACTTCTTGACTAGGTTGGTGTACAGGTTTCTCTTTAAGTAGCCCGCAGAGTATCTTCCCATGGAGGGGTGGGAGGACTGGGACTTAGGTGAAGACTTCAGAGAAACACAGTTTAAAAAATAATAATAATATTTATTTATTTATTTATTTATTTGGCTGTTGGATTTTTTTCTATTTTTTCATCATTATTACTTTTATTTATTTATTTATTTATTTATTTATTTATTTATTTATTTATTTATTTTATTTATTTATTTTACAATCCAGTTGTTGCCCCCTCCTACTCCTCCTACCTACAGTTCCTCATCCCACTCCTTCTCTCCCTTTCACCAGGGAAGATGCCCCCACACACACACCTTCACCCCTGCCAGGCCTCTTTCCTGCCTGAGGCCTCAAATCTCTCAAAGGTTAGGTGCTTCTTCTCCTACTGAGGATAGACCAGGTAGTCTTATGCTGTATCTGTGTTGGGAGCCTCGGACTAGCTAGTGCATGCTGCTTGGTTGGTGGCTCAGAGTCTGAAATATCTCAAGTGTTCCTGTTAGTTGAGACTTCTAGTGTCTCTCTAGTGTCCTATGGTGTCTCTCTCCCCTTCAGGAACTTCTATCCTTCCCCTAATTCAACCATAGGGTTCCCTTACTTCCATCCAATGGTGGGTTGCATATGTGTCTGTGTCAGTCAGCTCTTTGTTGGAGCTCTTTGTTGGACTGCTATGCTAGGTCTTGTCTGTAAGCACATCATACCATCAGTAATAGTGTAGACACATTTTTAATTGGATTATGTAACTTTTAGATACCTTGCTCCTTGAGTTCTTTATATATTTTGAATATTACACATTTATCAGATGTGGATCTGTTACCCTGAACTCATTAAACTCAATTTCATATAGGGAAGCTATTGAAAGTGTTGAGAGATTATAATATATGTTATTATATATTTATTAATATTTTATATATTTATATTAATATATTTATACTATATAATATAGTATGTTTTGTATAC
The DNA here is from genome assembly GCA_902729485.2 of Mus minutoides. NCBI lineage: Eukaryota > Metazoa > Chordata > Mammalia > Rodentia > Muridae > Mus > Mus minutoides. The sequence continues at coordinate 1,870 of CACVCL010022936.1, forward strand.
TTTATAATATATTTAAGTATATATTATAAAATATTTAATATATTATAATAATTATAGATAATATGTGATATATGACAGTTATGATATAATATGATGTAAAATATATGATTGATACATGTGGTATATAACATGTGATTGACATATGATGTGTTATTGATGTATATATAATATGTGATTGGTGTATGATAAAATTAATTATATTTGATATATGATGTATAACATAAAATATATGTATTAAAATGCATACAATATTTAAAATATATAGTATATATTTTATATAAATATATTTGTTTCCTCTTATCTATTTAGACACAACAGTGCCCTCCCTTTCAGTAAACTTTTTCTTCTGACTATTGCTTTCATGGCTGCAAAATAGTTTTCAGTTTGATATAATTCCATTTGAACAGTTTTTTTTGTTTGTTTGTTTGTTTCTGGTGCATATAGGGCCAAACACTCTTTTTTATTCCAATATATTGAAGCATTTATCCTATATTCTTTTAGACTTTCTATTCTTACATTGAAATAGTCAATGCCTTTTAAGTTGATACTTACTGTTGTTGAGAGATGTGGGCACTGATTCAGTCTTTTCACGGCTCCCCTATTCACCTCAGCAGCATTTACTGAAGAGACAGTCCTTCTTCATCAATATCATTTCTATGTAACTTTTTTCAAAACTTGGTTTGTTTTCAGTAGCTGATCTCTTATGCAGAGATTTCAATATGTATTTGATTATTCTGCTACAATGATAACGTTCTCAATTAATTTGATGTAAAATGATGGTAATAGGGAGTTTTATAAATACAATAGAACTTTACCAGTTCTCTGCAACAGAAAATGAACATACACATACATGGACACAATTCCTGTGTGTGCATTGTTTTATACATGCGACTATTGTTCATTTCTTGTTTTGTCCTATTGAGATCTGTGTTTCATTACACCAATTTCTCCAGTTGATGGCTCTGTCCAAAATAGTACATTACTGAGGTAGAGATTTTGACATTGCAGGTGTGTTGTGGCCAGTCTTTGTGATTTTCAGTAAGTACTCGGGTAACGTTAGTGCTCTTCACAGTCTTCACCCTAAGTAGTTCTAAGGGAATCTCTCTCCCAACTATGTATTTCTAATGCATATTACAAATTCCTATATCCTTTTAAATACAGCAAAGATTTGTTTTGAAGTTCATTACCTCTTTTATTTTGTGTAGAATTAATACCCATATGCCCAGGAGAAAGTGTGATTCTATAGGAAAACCAGTATTTTTTGAAGCAGACAAGTAAAATTTAAATAAAAGATACAACTGGTAAGTAGAAAAAAAATTGCTTATATAACTCAACTCAATTTTTTACAGTTTTAAAATTACTTTATGATCCAATCTGTGTACATTAGAATTTAACTCTAGAATTCAGATTTTCTCTGTATATGTATAAATGTCAAAATATTTCTTAAATGGTATCATGTGTCTCATACATTTTCCTTTATGTGTTCTCAGCCCTCCTCCTCCTCACCACAGGTCTGTGTCCTTTGTGATTTTGTTTTGTCACTTTTGGAAACATCTTAAAGAACTGTCACTCAGAACACACACAGATTTCCAACACTAAACCGAGAGAAATACTCAAGGATAGAGGACAATTTTCTTCCTCTGCAGCTCTAGTTATAAAGCTCAAATATAAAAGTAGAGAATCATTGTGGGATGGCATACAAATTTTAAGATGCTTTCATTGGGTTCATTCATATTCTAGAGTAGTGTCCTGAGGAGGTTTTACTACCTAAGAAAGTAAAAGAAAAGTCTTTTAAAAATATTAAAAGGGATATGTCATCCTCACAAGGATGGTTATTATAGCTATTGATCATGCACCAACATAGATAAGATTCTGAACTTCACAGCTCACTACAAACCAAGCAGCAACCTCAACTTTGATATATAGATGAAGTGAAATTGTTTTAAGAACGAATATGGAATTTGTTTGTGATACACAATTTATTACTCTGCGTGGAGATGAATTAGACCCTGCCAGCTATATTAAATGTAATACACGAGGAAAGGAAATAATGAGTTACTTGAAAATCATTTGAAAGCATCACTGTTAATGTGCTGTTAAACCACAGAAGCACTAAATGCAGAGACAAATATTATTAAACCTGCCAGAGTTTCCTAAGCATGTTTTACACAATTCCTTAAGGATCATAAGCAAAAGCGCAGACTCTGAGAGTTTTGAATAAATGTATTATTATGGTATATATGCTAAATCTTTATAGAAGTTAACAATTTAAGATTCTCGTATCATTCCATCTGTGACGGCTAAAACAAAAGTTGCTCTCAACTTCCAGAGAGAACATTGGAATTATTAACTTTATATTTCTGATGTATGAGAGAAAATGTGATAAACGGAGAGAGTCGCTTGAAACTGCACTTACCCTGCTTTATTTAGCATCTGTGCTCAGTTAACTGACTTCTCTATCTTCAACTCTAATATTGTACTGGCTAAGCTTTTTAGTGTGCACTAAATCCTAGCCGCATAAAAGTGGAGCTAAATAGTATTTACCGGTCTTTTTTATACAAAGTGCAAAGCAGCATTCCGTTTATAATCCTATAATAACACTCTGTAATCTGCATACCAATGCAGTGCAAATAACACGTTTACTTTAGAAATGAGCGTAATTAGATTATATAGATCATAGTAGAATTAGACGGAGTGACCTTTTGCTAGCATTCTCTGATAACTCGGGAAAATTTTACTACTTGGCCGCCTTTTCTCATTTATTCTAAATGATCAGTTCCTGGCACAAGCCTCTAAAAATCTTCAGAATCTTTCACAGTTTAGGGTTTATATGGAAACTTTTTTTTTCTCCTCTTGCTGAAGAGAGTTTTATTGTTGAGCACTGAGTACTAGAGTGAATACTATCCGTATAAATTTGAGATAAGATGAAACCCACAACCTGAGAGCCAAGGGGTGACTTAAAATGACTTTTTCCTTAATTGCATATGGTGCTTATACTAACATTTTTTAATTAACCATAATTTGTGGAATCATTTGATATTTTATTGCCATTTAAATTCATTTTAAAGTGTGCTGTGCAGAGTTTTAAGTTATCTGTTTACAAATAATATGGCAGAAATTTTTCATTAAACGAAAACATTTAGGTTTTACACAGACAGCCTTTATGAGCCTACTGAGACAATCAAAGTTAGGAAAAGGAGTGAAGAGGAAATGTGTTTCTCACAACAGCCACATCTACCAATTCCTCTCGGGAATAAAGGAGCACTGCTTCACCTTAAAGAATATCAGATAATAGTAAATGATGTAAGCTTAGCACTGCTCACTCTCATGAAGAAACTTATATAAGCTCTTTACAAAGCATACAAAGCTCAATCCAATTATGTAAATACATAGCAGACTGGTGTTCTTGTGTTCTCCAGGTCACAGTGCTCACACCACAAAGCCATGACTCCTGTTTTGACTATAGAAAGTTAAATAGCATAGGTACAACAGCAGTGAGATAACATGTTTCCTGTTTCTCACATCAATTCCACAATGAAAAATTTCCAATAATCATGTTCATCATAATCTTTTTCATCATCATCATCACATCACCTCACCTCATTATTTTCATCATTTAGGTTATATTTGTTACAAAATATATGAGAATCTTCTTTGCCTGGGTTAACCAAAATATTCTTCTCACAGGATAAACAAGACCAAAGGTTAGGATAAATGTAAATAGTTATCTACTTTTGTATAGCAAGTGTCTTGAGTTATTATATTTCAGAATGGTAAAATATGTAAAAAATGAACAGATACATATATAAATTTGTTGATGACTACTTATATACCTGCCACATTGTCTATTTTATGCCTAACAAATAAAGCTTAGTGTTTTTATTTCTAGCTTTACTTGATCCCTCAAAATTCAAAATATCCATTTAATAATAAATCTATTTTGAGACATCAATTAAAAAGAGCTACTCTAAGAATGTGCAGTAGTGTTGCAAAACACTACTCTAACAATGTTCGGTAGCCACTTATGTCTCTTCTCCTTTTGTACATGTAATGTTCAATCACTTGTCTAAATTAATATTTTCTTTATGTCCAAGGTATTTCACTGTCTTCCTATTGAAAGGTTAAGTAAAGTCTTATATAATTGGACAAATTATCACATCTTCAGGTATGTTATTATGCACATGTTTTATTGTCTTTATTCCAACAATGTATTTGAATTTTCCCTTCATTTCTTTATCCCAGGCTCTAATGATTTTATTTACTCTTTTACTCATTGACTCTTGTAAAATTTAATCAGTGGAACCATGTTCTTGCTTTGGCAACACCCATTATATTCCCATGCTATCTAAACTATAATGATTATGCAGTATATATGTAAGGCTACTATATTATACACTAGCTGTAAGGCAAGGGGGAATGACTCAATTGCAAAATACTTGTGCATATATTTGTTTTTTCCATAATTATAGCATATTTTGAATGTACGTTTGTCCTGAAATGTATGTATAATTTTCATAATACAATTAGGCTATTTTACATATACTGCATTAGACAACACCATGTTTATATTGCTGAGTAACTCCAGCGAAGCTATTCAAAACTTTTATTTATTTCAATTATTCTAAATATTTTAAGGTTTTGAGACCATTGTGAATGGCTTTTTCAAAAGCTATTATATCCCTTGGGAATGTCAACTAATTCCCTCTCTGGAATTATTGCATCCATGAGGTGGATCTATGATTGGTAACATAGCTCTTTGTCCTGCATTTTTTATGCTTATCTTCTTGCATTACTAACTTTCTCAAATTTCTCCTGTGCTTGAATCTAGCTTTTAAAATTATAGTGAAAACTTCCTGTCCAATTTTGATCTCTTACTTGTATGAACATAATTCTTATAGCATCAAGTATACTGGGGTTCAGAGAGTGAACTGTTATCACAGTCATGCTAGATAGGAGGGGAAGAAAAAAAAACATATTTCCTTACATTTATTCTTCCTTACGGATCTCCTGTTTCTTTTATTGATATGTCCAAGGCTAATACTCATGGTGCCATCTTTAAATCAATGCCCTTTAGCTCGCCTACCTTTGCTTTGTTTGCTAAGACTAGTTCCTCCACAATCTATCCTCAAACTTATCCTTGCTATTTCTTTTCCCTTGATCTGTACTCTAATCCCTTAACACAATCTTAAATACCTATAAATATTTACTTTCTGGTTCACTGCCTCTAGATTTCCTCTAAAATATACGGCTGGCAGAAGATATATTGTGTAAAAGATTTTTAAAACTAAATTTTTACTACAACAAGAGAAGCAAAAGAGTTTTCTAATAATATATAAAACATGATATATGCATGTACACACATGTACATTCCAAAGTCCTTGAAATATCCCTATTATTATTAAAACTATTTTCATTACTACAAATGCTGTAAACTAACTTTCCCTTCATCTTGTTCACTGTGCTAACTCTTCCACTTGAAAATTCTTCTGGTTTTATTTTATTTTTTTTCTTTATAAAACCACCATGTTGTTTGAATATGCTTGGCACTATTTGGGGGTGTGGCCTCGTTAGAGTAGGAGTGGCTTGGTTGGAGTAGGCGTGTCACGTGGGCTTTAAGACCCTCATCCTACCTGCCTGGGAGCCAGTCTTCTCCTGTTTGTCTTTAGATGACATGTAGAATCTCAGCTTCTCCTCCACCATGCATGGCTGGATGCTACTACATTCCAATCTTGATTATAATGGGCTCAACTTCTGAACCTGTAAGCCAGCCCCAATTTAATGTCCTCATAATACTTGCCTTGGTCATGGACTCTCTTCACAGCAGTCAAACCCTCACTAAGACACATTTATTTATAGTTAAAGTCCAATTAATCTATGAATTGGCATTTCACTCTCTTGGTGTGCTCCTTCTTTGTACCCTTCCATTCTCCCAAATTCTGTTTCTCAAAATTCTTTCTAGGTTCTGTCTTGCTTTTTTCTGTTATAATTCATATCATAAGACCATAATATATAAAATACATTTGAAGACTTAAATTGAGAATTTTTTTACATATCTAAGTGTAGGTAACCCATTGTTACTATTAAAATGCTAATTTATGCATATATAAATATATATGCTACTTACTAAATTTTCTCAAGTATAATTAAGAAGTACTCTATATCAAAAGCTGTAGATCTCTTAGAAATAAATTGTTGACAATATTTCTATAAATTTCTTCAATGTAAATAAAGTTTATATGTACAACAAAAATATTTAAATGTCATACTTTAAAGCTTGAGTCATATCTATCTATCTATCTATCTATCTATCTATCTATCTATCTATCTATATTTAACTGGAAAACATTTAATTTGGTTTATAGTATATTTGAAAAATAATAATAGTAAAGAAACTAAGAATATATATAAATGTTATACCTCTTCTATGAATTCATTTTACACCTCAAATGACTTTGGCTACAATATACTCGTGAAATATTACATTTTGCAAAGCTTTCAAGACAGTAGGGACAAATAGTTTATAAAATGTTCATAGTTAGTAATGCTTCTTTCTTTTTATTTTGACACATCTGGGGCATGCAATTATTCACAAAGGTCATTTTCTAAAGTAGAAAAAGACCAATGACCAAAGGCAACGTTTAGGTCTCAAATAGACTATGACAATTTAATCAATGGAATAAAATCAATGTCAAGAACCATCTCATTTATAGAGAGACAGTTCATCAGAATTAAGTATGATAGTCTTCAATAAAAACTAGTCACCCCAAAGTGGCAATATGTTATTCAGAGTTTTTTTAAAAAGAGAGCACGAAGTATATTTTAACTGTGAGTCCAACTTTCTTTTTATTGCTGGTATATTAAAAACACTGATGATGAACTTAACTGTGCTTATGCCTTTAAGGTTATCAGATTAAAACCTTAATTTAAGAATGTATGTCAGATTATAAGTCATACTTCTTGAAGTTACTTGACATAAATTGCAATTTAACATGATTATTTCCCCAATGGAAATGATATTTTAAGCAATAGATGGAATATCTAGCATAAAGGTACTCTATAAATATCCAATGGGGCTAAATTTTTGGATATCCTTTAAAAGAAAAATTCTACCGAGTATTATTCAATACTTCAATCTATGTATGTATGTATGTATGTATGTATGTATGTATGTATGTATGTATACACACACACACACACACACACACACACATATATATATATATATATATATATATATATATATATATATATATATACAAATATATATATATATACACATACACGAATATATATATTTGTTTTGTTCTAAATATTTATTAAGATAAAAGCCTCTCTATTTCAATACTATAAGACCATTGAGGTCCTAAAAATAAATATAGTATATTAATGGACATAAGAGTTTAGATTAATAAGTTGGCAAGTCATAATAATATCTTAAGAATAGTTTATTCACACATACACACAAACAAGCAAACAAACACACATACACCACACACATGCACACATTAAATTTTTATTTTGCTGAAGAAAGGTGCATTAACTTAATCTTTCAAAAATATTTATGGGAATAGGAACATATCTAATGATATATTTATATAATTTTTACTTGAATGAAAAACTGGGTGTTAGGTCAAAAGAATAATATGGTGAACGTGGACTTAACCAATAATTGCTAGTCTAAGTAAAAGGTAATGCATATTAGTAATGAGGGTTATGAGCTACTTGAAGCAAGTAGAATTGTTTTAGAAAATGGAAAATTTTAGAATAACAGCTTATATTTTAATATGTTCATGTTAGCTCAAATGCTTGGATAGAATTTACTATGTTATAAAGTTTTCTTCACTGGGAAGAATGGATTTACAGATAATTACACTGGTACTTTGGGAAACGTCCTGCTATACCAACACTACAGAATATGAGTACATACCAGAGTGAATATTTAAAGACTACTGTGAAATTTATGGTTTCTACATCTGAACTAATTTCAACTGCAAATATTTGCAACAATACTTAAAATTAAAAATATACTGGCCAAAAGGAAACTCCTAAATTGTCTATAGAAACAAAGATTGCTGTTTGTTGACAGTAGAAATAAACCGAGAACATGAATGTTTGGTAAAGGATATTGAAACCAGTAATTGTCAAATATCAATTATTTTTCAAGTCTGTTCTACTCTCAGTTTTTCCTGTTACCTTCCTATTTGTCACACATTCAGCAACTAAACGTGCAAGTGCTTTCACTTCTGCCATTAATCACTGGACCCCAGAGCTTTTCATCTTGCTAGTATTTTCTTTGACTTCTGGTTTTTTGTTTTGTTTTGTTTTTTTGTTTGTTTGTTTGTTTTGTTTTGTTTTGTTTTTTTAAGCATTTTAAGCCAGATTAGTATGAAATTGCTACAGCTATTTTTGGCATATCATTGCCTGGTTAGTTCTTCCCCCAGCACATCAGATCCAGTACCTACTCATGTTTTGTTGTACAAATAAATATATATTTCTTGAAGACTATATTTGTTTTATATTAACACAAAGAAAGCAGAAATGAGTGAAAAGTCTAAGCCAATGAATATTTATGTTTGTAACTTATGGAAGATATAAGTAGATCATTTTGTAGAAATTATCTCATATATCGATTATTATTAGCAGTATATGTTAACAAATCACTGCTCTTACTTTACATTGTACATATAATTATTATGACTATAATACACACTTATTATCTAGTATCATTCTTTCAAGTACAGTTTATATATATATATATATATATATATATATATATGAGTAGATTTTTTGCAAAATTAATATGTAAATTGAAAAACCCTATGCCGTAACATGGCTGACTATATAGTTAAGCATACTAATCTATTTTAATGTGAATTTTTAATGTAAAATCCTATTAAGGTCTTATTATTTTGTGACTTCTTGAAAATACACAAGTTTTTATCCATGTTTGATACAGTGTCATAAAAAGACCAAGGAAATTTTTCTATCTTTCTACCCTGGATAAGAATTTGTCTTTGTAACTGGAGCATAAGCAAAGAAAACTTACAGTATTTTCAGGCTACATCAGGCAGCCCAAGCGATTTGCATGACAGGAAATGTTCCTCTGTCTGGTTAGTGATAAATAGTGTCTGTACCATTATATTTCCTTGTCCATCTTTCACACAGCTTCCTGTGACAATGTCTTCTCCACTATTATTTTTAACATACCTTTTCTTCTTTCACAGTGGCTTTCTGAATCTTGCAACTTTTAAAGATCTTGATCATCATACAATGTTTTCATCTCCTTGGTGAAGGAATGTTTCAATTCACAAGAAATCACCATACTACACTTACATATTCATAAATCAAAGCTATGTTTAAGCAATTTATAAAATGATTGAAATATATCTGTCCATTTATGAGTGCTTATGATGAATTTACATTTTCATAGAGATGTATACATATAGGGCAAAATTTGTTACATTTTATATAATGGTTTTATAGGATTAAAATACAAGAGTATTTTTCCTAATAGTGACGATAAATTGGTAATATCATTAAATCTACAGCCCAGGCTGTCTTCATGCACAGGAATTACAGATAATCACATTGTTAGCTCAGAGAAATCCAAGGATGGTTTTATTCTGAGATGAAATTTTTATATCTTCATTGTAATCTCTATTTAAATTTGAAGACCATTTAGAGAAGGGACACTTTCTAGACTCTATATCATAACTTAGGCATAAAAATGCTTGGAACACAAAAGGGAATGGACAGCTGAAGTTAAAAACAATATTTTTAGAGAGCAATTTAAAACAGAGAAATGTGATTTTAAAAGCCTCACCTACTGTACTGGCTAGTTTTGTGTCAACCTGACACAGCTGGGTTATCACAGAGAAAGGAGTTTCATTTGGGGAATTACCTCCATGCTGTGGGGCATTTTGTCAATTAGTGATCAAGGGGGAAAGGCCCCTTGTGGGTGGGACCATTTCTGGGCTGGCAGTCTTGGGTTCTATAAGAGAGCAGGCTGAGCAAGCCAGAGGAAGCAAGCCTTTTAAAAATTTTATCAGGAACTTATTTTATAATGGCTTATTTTATAATGGCTTATTTTATAATGGCTTCTGCATTAGCTCCTGCTTTCTGACCTGCTTGAGTTCCAGTCCTGACTTCCTTGGTGATGAACAGTAGTATGGAAAGTTTAAGCCAAATAAACACTTTCCTCCCCAACTTGATCTTGGTCATGATGTTTGTGCAGGAATAGAAACCCTGACTAAGACATCTACTTATTTTCTCGAGTATTTGATAGAATAAAGACTGACATTAGATCATCTTTCCTACACAAGGCACAGCCCCCCTCTGATTTCCTCTCTCCAGTTCAGCCAATAACAAGAAAAAAATAAGCAGTCTCAGTATGCATTTGTAGAATCAGAATATAGTTTAGAAGACACTCTCATAGTATAATTCCTGAGTACAGAGTGAATGCTATCAGCTCTCAGGATACAAACTTGATTAATATTTGGTGCCTGAATTTCAGTACTAGTCGCAAATTCTGATAGTAAACTTAACACTGAGACTCCAGGTTGCACTTCTCAGTCTGAATACGGCCTGTTATTCACCATTTAAGTCATGTACTTTCCAGTGTAGTGTAATCTATGTTTCACATTTCCTAGGTTATCTACCTCTGGGTATGTATATTGAGTTCCAATTATTTGATAAAATATTGTCATAAATGTTTAATAAGTAATTACAGATAAAGAATAATCAAATATTTTATTTTGTCTAACAAATTCACACTATTTAGAAATAATCAGACCTTTAGTAAATCCTAAATTTCAAAGTTTCAACTATAATAATATATATCCTACTATTGAATTAAAACATTTATGACCTTGAATTAAGACATATATGGTATGTGTGAACTGATAATAAAATAAATTAGAGCAGTAAAATGAATGCCTTGCAGTTGTTACTCATATAAAATATTGAAATTGAAGATATTGTCCTAAAGTTAAAACTATACAATTCAATAAATTAATGATTATCAAATGATACTATTGAAAAAAATTAAAAATTTTATAAAAAACTTTTCCTACAACTTTGATTCATTTCACTATTTTTATTTTCCTTTACTTTTTTGTACAATGTATTTTAATCATATATTTTCCATTTGTCAAACCCTCTCTACCTGTCTACTACCCAACATCATGATCTCCTCTCTCTCTCTCTCTCTCTCTCTCTCTCTCTCTCTCTCTCTCTCTCTCTCTGTGTGTGTGTGTGTGTGTGTGTGTTACTAAGAAGATCTATATGGCATTTATTCTTGCCTTGGGAAGTATTAAGAATTTAATTGTATATAATATCGTATATTAAGCCAACCTTGCATTCCTGGTATGAAGCCTACTTGATTTTGGTGAATGATTGTTTTGATGTGTTCTTGGATTCGGTTTTCAAACTTTTCAATGAATATTTTTGTATCGATATTCATAAGCAAGATTGGTCTGAAGTTCTTGTTTTTGTTTGGTACTTTTGTGGTTTAGGTATCAGAGTAAATGTGGCTTCATAGAATAAGTTAGATAGTGTTCCTTCTGTTTCTATTTTATGGAATAGTTTGAGGAAAATTGGTATCAGATCTTTGAAGGTCTGGTAGAATTCCACACTAAATCCATCTGGCCCTGTTTTTTTTTGGGGGGGGGTGGTGGTGGTTAATGACTTCTTCTATTTTCTTGTGCAATGTGGGCCAGTTTAGATAGTTTACCTGCTCTTGATTTAACTTTGTTGTGTGGCATCTCTCTAGAAAACCATCCATTTCATCTAGATTTTCCAGTTTTGTTGAGTATACGCTTTTATATTAGGATCTGATAAATTTTTGAATTTCCTCCATTTCTGTTGTTATGTCTCCCTTTTCATTTCTGATTTTATTAATTTGGATACTGCATCTTGACCCTTTAGTTAGTTTGGCAACAGATTTATCTATCTTCAAAAAATCAGCTTTTGGTTTTGCTGATTCTTTGTATTATTTTCTTTGTTTCTATTTGGTTGATTTTGTCCCTGAGTTTCACTATTTCCTGCCTTCTACTCCTCTTGGGTGAGGTTGCTTCTTTTTGTTCTAGAGCTCTTAGGTGTGCTATTAAGTTGTTAGTGTAAGATCTCTCCAGTTTCTTTACCAGGGCACTTAGTGCTATGAACATTCCACTTAGCAGTGCTTTCATTGTGTCCTATAAGTCTGGGTATGACATGTCAACATTTTCATTAAATTCCAGGAAGTTTTTAATTTCTTTCTTTATTTCTTCCCTGACCAAGTTATCATTGAGTAAAGAGTTGTTCAATTTCCATGTGTATGTGAGCTTTTTGTAGTTTTTGTTGTTATTGAAGACCAGCCTTAGGTCATGGTGATCCAATAGGATGTAGGGTATTATTTCAATCTTACTGTATCTGTTAAGGACTATTTTGTGACCAATTATATGGCTGATTTTGAAGAAGGTACCTGCTGAGAAGAAGGTGTATTCTTTTGTTTTAGGGTGAACCTAACCCTTAAGAGATTGGAGGCCTCAGGGAGTTTAGAGGTCAGGTGGTTTGGGAGGTGGCGGCATCCACGTGGAGACAGGGTTGGCCCTGAGGAGATGAGGAATGTGGAGCAGACAGAAGGTGGATGGGGGGGACAGGGAATGGACATGGAGTGTAAAATATAAACTAAAATTAAATAAAAAACAATATCAAATGATTTACTTGTGAGCTCATAACAGTGAAAATTTTTTTCTAACTTGCTTTCTTCTTATTTAAGTACTAAATATCTGTTACATCTCTTTTGAATGTATATTCTGTCATAAGGTGTATCAGAGAGATTAATGTCAAAACAGACAAATCAATAGAGCCTTCTCTCCATGTATCAGAAAAATAAATATAATATAAAAAATACATTAAAATATTTTCTAAAATACAAGTCCCAAAATATTACATCCTGAGATAATTAATGACTATTAGAAGTACAATGGAAGAGATTAACTCATAATAGGTGAAGTCAAGATAAATACTTAAGAAATAAAGCAGTTACAATTGACACATTTACATTCCAGAATGCTTACAAGACTCAAAACCCTGTGTATATTCTCTGAACACACCCCACCTTCACGAGGAAGAAGTTCAGGCTACTTGCATGCAACTTAAAATATTTTGTTTAAAAAGAAAATGGATTTGTTTTTCTGTTTTGTTTTTTTGTTTTTTGTTTGTTTGTTTAATCCTGGGGCTTTGCTTCCAAAAGGGATTTAAAATGTGTAAATAAGAAGTTTTTGTTTTTGTTGTATTTCAAGACAAGCTTTAAGATTATGTGTAATATCTAATCCTTCCTTTCAGTCTTTATTTTTTTTTTCATTTCTAAATGTAATTATCACATATAGTACAGATGTCTATCTAGCTATACTTAATTTAATTAATTACTAAAGTATTAATAATATTAATGATGTTAATATTCTTAAGTATAATTAATTATTAACAATAATTACTTTAGTAATTTCCTGTTATTTTCTACTGATTCATAGTTAAAGTAAAGTCAATGAATCAAAACACCAAAATCAAAACTAAAACCCAAACCAGGGTTTAAGGAACAAAGCAGAGAAATAGATGATTTTTTCTCTTCATGCAAAGCTTCACTGCCATGTAATTTTGCTAGCCAGGAATTACTTATGTAGAACTTGTTGGTCTCAAACTCAGATATGCAGCCTCTTCTGCTTCCTGAATACTTGGATTAAAGCAATATGCCACTCATTATACCTGGAAAAGATTACAGAATACACAATGGGATGTTATTCTGCTATTAAAAATAATATTATAAAGTTTATAGGCAAATAGAACTAAAAAAAAAAATATCTGAGTGACTGATATCTGAGTGATAACTGAAGCCCACAAATATAAATATTGTATATATTTACTTATAAGTGGATACTAGCCATTTAGTGAATAATAATGAACTTATAATTCATAGGTCCAGAGAGTTTAAGTAAAGAGAATGGGTCTATGGGAGATACATAGATCTCCTAGAGAGAAGGAGATATATTATATGGTTGCAATTGATGGGGTTGTAGAAGCAGGAGCAGGATATCAGGTGGAATTGGAATTGTGGTGGAGGAAGACAGTATGGGAGAGATTGTGTATATATATATGACATTTTATTTGTCCATTCTTCTGTTGAGGAACATCTAAGCTCTTTCTACTTTCTGGATACTATGAATAAAGCCACAATGAACAGAGCTGAGCAAGTATGCTTCTAGTAGGCAACTTCTTGGGTTTATGTCCAAGAGTGGTGTAGCTGGATCTTTATGATTACTGATTCCCAGTCAATTCTGAGGAAACATCACACTGATTCCCATATGGTGTACAAACTGCACTCCTACCCACAATGGAGGAGTATTCTCCAGGTTTCACATCTGTCCCAGCAATAGTGTGATTGTCTAATTGATCTTAGCCTCTAGTTTTGATTTGCATTTCCCTGATGGCTGAGAATGTTGATCACTTCTGTGTCCCTCTGCCATTTGAGATTCCTCGATTTTGATCTGTTATCTTTTTTTTAAAGTTTTTCAGGTGTTTTAATTCATGCTTTCATTGAAAATAATCAGATAGGATAATATATGTTTTGAATATTCATAGTAACAATTAGAGTTGACAAACTAATGGAGGAAAGTAAAATACTTTTTAACTGCCGTCATTTAACTAGTAAGAGAATAACGTTCCAGTTTGTTAGGACACAATCATTTATATACAGTCAAATTCACCTTATTTTAAAATGGATTATTCATTTATTTGTGTCATTGTTTGTTTAAATCTAGACCTTTATTGGGTGTAGAGTTGACAAAAATCTCCTATTCTGCAGGCTGGCATTTCACCTAGTTGACTCTGCCTTTGGCTTACATAAGCTATTCAGTTCCACAAGGTCTCATTTATTAGTTTTTGATCTTTTTGCCTGTACTGCCCATCTTCTCTTCAGAATGTCATTTCCTTGGTCAATGTGATTAAAGCTACTACCAATTTCCCTTCTACCATATTCAGTGTATCTGGTTTTATGTTGAAGTCTTTGATAATTTAGACTTGATTTTTTAATTGGATATTTTATTTCTTTTCATTTCAAATGTTATCCCCTTTCATGGTTTCCTATCTGAAAACCCCCTATTCCATTTTCCCTCTTTCTGCTGCTATGAGGATGCTCACCCACCTGCCTTCCCACTCCTGTCTCCGAACTGTAACATTCCCCTACACTGGGGCATGAAGCCTTCCCAGGATCATGGGCCTCTCCTCACATTGATGTCCAACAAGGCCATCTGCTACTACATATGTGCCTGGAAGCATGAGTAATCTTTGGTTGGTGGCTTAGTTTCTGGGAACTCTGGGTGGTCTGGTCAAACTCAGGGCTGAAATTAACCAAGTACAAACAAAAAGCACTAAACAAAGAATCAACAAAACCAGGAGATGGTTCTTTGAGAAAATCAACAAGATATATAATCCCTTAGCCAGTCTATCTAGAGGGCACAGCGACCATATCCAAATTAATAAAATCATAAATGAAAGGGGAGATATAACAACAAAAAATGAGGAAATCCAGAAAATAATCAGATCCTGCTACAAAATCCTATATTAATAAAACTGGAAAATCTGGATGAAGTGGACAATTTTCTAGAAAGACACCAGGAACCAAAGTTAAATCAGAATCAGATAAACTATTTAAACAGTCCTAAAACACCTAAAGAAATAGAAGTAGTTATTAAAAGTCTCCCAACCAAAAAGAGCCCATAACCAGTTGGATTTAGTGAAGAATTCTATCAGACCTTCAAAGAAGACCTAATACTAATACTCTTCAAACTATTCTGCAAAATAGAAACAGAAGGAATACTACCTTATTCATTCTATGAAGCCACAATTATCCTTATACCTAAACTACACAAAGACCCAACAAAGAAAGAGAACTTCAGACCAATTTCCCTTATGAATACCAAAGCAAAAACACTCAATAAAATTCTCTCAAACTGAATCCAAGAACATATAAAAATGATCGTCATGATCAAGTAGGATTCATCCCAGGGATGCAGGCGTGGTTTAATATATGGAATTCTATCAATGTAATCCATGATATAAACAAATTTAAAGAAAGATAAAACCACATAACCAATTCATTAGACTTGATTTTTGTGCTAAGTACGAAGAATGGATCTATTAGCATAGATCCATTTTCACAAGCATCATTTGTAGATGCTTTCTTTTCTCCAGTTTGTACCTCTGAGTTCTTTATTAAAATAAAAACAAAACAAAACAAAAACAAAAACAAAAACAACCCCCTCTTCAAAAGAAACAACAACATCAAAACCAATACAGAACAAAACACACGCACACACACACACACACACACACACACACACACACACACAAATAAAACAAAACAAAAAACAGTTGGTTCAATGATTTGATATCATTGCTGAAAGTGTTTCTATGCCAATATTAGGTGATTTTTATTTCTCTAACTCTGTAGTACAACCAGAGATAGCGGGATCTGCAGCTGTTCCTTTTTGATTTAGAATTGCTTGAGCTATACTTGGTGTTTTATTCTTCAGTGTGAAGTTGAAAAGTGGCATTTCAATAACTGTAAAGAATTGTGTTAGAATTTTGATGGGAATTTCACTGAATCTGTAGATTGCTTCTGGTAGCATGGTCATTTTTTTACAATGTTAATCCTACCAACTCGTGTTTGTGAGATCTTTCTGTCTTTGATCCCTTCGATTTTTTTCCTCAAAGACTTCAAGCTTTAATCATACAAGTCTTTTATTTGCTTGGTTAGACTTACCCCACATTAGAATTATGAGTGAGTATCATGAAAGGTATTGGTTCCCTGATTTATAACTCAATTTGTCATTTATATATAAGGTATCTGCTGTTTTGGTTTGTTTGTTCATTTTTGCTTGTTTGAGTTAATTTTCATTTTCATTTTCATAATTCATTTTTTATTCACCTTGCATCCCGATTGCAGTCCCTCATACTCTTTACACATTCTGACTCTTTCAAATCCCTTTTGATATTACCCTCTCCAACAGTTAATAATGTATCCAGGCTCTTTGATAAACGTGTTTATCAGCTCTAGGAGTTCCCTGGTAAAACTTTAGGTTCACCTCTCTATATTCTCAGATCATCTGTAAATATTGATACTTTGACTCCTTCCTTTCTAATTTATAATCTCATCATCTCCTTAAGTTGTCTTTTTTCTAGCTAAAACTTCAAGTTCTATATAGAATAAATATGGAGTATGTGGGGAACCTTGCCTTGATACTGATTTTAGTGAGATTGTGTTTAATTTTTCTCCATTTTTATGATGCTAGCTATAGGCTTGCTGTAAATCTGTTAATTATGTTTAGGTATGTCCATTGCATTACTTCCTTCTCCAGAAGATTTATCACAAAGGGCTATAAGATTTTATCAAAGATCTTTCCTGAATCTAATGAAATAATCATGTAGTGTTGTTTCTTAGTCATCAAGGGAATGTAAATTAAAACAAGTCTGAGACTCCACCTTACACCAGTCAGAATAGCTAAAATCAAAAATTCAGGAGGCAGAAGATGCTGGCAAGGATGTGTACAAAGAGGAACACTTCTCTATTGCTGGTGAGAATGTCAGCTTGTACAACACCTCTGTAAATCAATTTGACAGTTTCTCAGAAAGTTAGAAATAGTATTACATGAATACCAGCCATACCACTCTTAGTACCCAGAAGATGCTCTGACATGTAAAAAGGACACATGCTCCACTATGTTCATAGCAGACTTAATTATGATATCCAAGTGCTGGACAGAACCCAGATGTCCTTCAACTGAGGAATGGATACAGAAAATGTGGTAGTACATGTACACAATGCAGTACTACTCAGCTATTGAAATCTATGTATTAATATAGTTCTTAAGCAAATGGATGGAACTAGAAAATGTCATCCTGAGTGAGATAATCCAATTGCAAAAGAAAATAAATGGTATGCACTCACTGATAAGTGGATATTAGCTCAAAAGCTCCAAATAACCAGGATATAATTCAGAGAGCACATAAAGCTCAATGAGAAGGAAGAACAAATTGTGGGTGCTTTTGTTCTTCTTCTTAGAAAGAGAACAAAATACTCTCAGGAGCAAATATGGAGATAAAGTGTAGAGAAGAGACTAAAGAAAAGGCCACCCGTCCCACCTGAGGATTCATCCCATATAGAGTTATCAAAGGCAGACAATACTGTGGAAAGGGGATAACATTTGAAATGTAATAAAGAATATACCCAATATAAAAAAATTAAAAAGGAAAGGAATACTACAGCAGGTTTCCAGCTACAGAGTACAGAGCTGGGACTGAGAATGGATAGATTGGATTTCAGGACGAGTAGCAGAGGTATGGTTCTGTCTTCAGCCTATTGGTTGACCTGGGAGTAATGACCCTATGGTTAGCAGGGGCGCCTGTTGACATTGGGTTCTGAGATAATACAACTAGTTGGATGAAGGGAGGTAAGGAAGGGGTGGTTTGTGATATCTCCAGGCAATGTGGCAAGGGCAAGGAAGGCTGAAGCTGATGTTCTGTTTCAAAATTAGCAAGTGAACTAGATGATTTGCTTCTGTGGGAACAGAGAGAGAGGAGAGATATGAGAGTAATCTACCTGGTTTTCTCATAGGTATGGCTTATGGTTTGTGTGCCAGATATTTTCAAATGTTATTTAGTGTTTACTAAAAAACCTTGCAACTGTCACAATCAAGTTTCAGCATTCAAATATTTGCATATTAATATTATATTGTTTAATTGCCATATAAAACACTGAAAAAATTATTATATTCTCAAATGTCAATTTTCTTACAAATATATAATAAGAATAATTTTGTTCATTATTTTAAATCTAAGATCAATATTACATATGAATTAGCCATTTTATATTTTGGTATAGTATTTCTCTCATAAGGTGTTTCTTAAATATTTAGTGTAGTTAATTTTGTAAGGATTAATGTTTGATGATATGAGATTTTTCTGTTATTTGACTTTTAACTCCTATGTTCTTGACTTTTAAGTGTTTACATTTGTTTTCCTGTTGTTTTTCTACTGTGAGCTAAAGTCTGTCTGTTTACCTAGGCTGGTCTTAAATTCCAAGTCCCTGCCTTAGTGACTCCAGACATGAGTATAGTTGAATGCTTCTGTGCTTGGCCTAATTCTTTTACAAATGAACATATAAATAAGCATTACAATTGTCGTCCAGTATTAATTCCTGAATTTTACAAGACTGGTTAGTCTTTTTAGACTTGGAGTGATTATTTCTGTAGTTAGATTAAAATCCATTATATTCTCATACTTCTGATAATTTATTATTATCTATTAGTCAGTTCAGAGTTTTCTGAATGAATCAGTTAATCATTTTAGTATTCATTTTCTCCTTAAAACAACATATCAGGTTTATTTCTTTTCTTGGTCTATGTAAAATTTTTAAAATTGCCTTTCAATTATACATGCTTTCCTTAAACTATTATTCTATACCCTGTATGTTATATCTCATAAAAGTTTCATTCAATTTACCTTCCTATAATAGTTCTCTACTTATTATAATGTACTAGATATGCTTATTTATTTCATGCTAATTATTTAGTTTCATAATTATCATGTTGATTTTTTATTAATAATTTTATATATCTTACATAAACACCCCCATATCCTGTGTGTTGTCATGACAAAATACTTCCAAAATTCAGTTTTGAAAAGGATGGAACTGTAAAGAAATCTTAATCCATCAACTGAGAGGCCAAACTTACTCCAACTTGGGACTAGCCTCCATCTTAAGAAAAACTAGGCCAGGAAGGATCACATGGCTTTCCCTTGGCCCATACTTCAGACTTGTTCCCTAGCTACTTCCTAACAACAGTCAATCAAAGATTAGTCTGATTATTTCAGATGATCTTTTAGACAGTTTGTGATTTGTCATCATTTTTCTTCTGAGTACCCACCTGTAGACTTACAATATTTATACTTGCCAACGTAAAATCTCCTTTCTTGTCCACCATTTTCCCATAATGTCTTGTCCTGCTGAGAGCTCAGGGCTATACCCTCCCATTCTGCTGTGTCAGTGACAGTGACATGGGCCAAGGTCAAGCTTGTAAATAAAGACACGAGTGAGATTATATTGGATTTGGCTCTTTGGTGTTCTTTTGGGGTTCAAATGCTTCTTGATATGACACAACATGGCTGCTCTGACAAGAGATCACATCCAAAGTTCTTTTAAGTCTTTATGGCCCAGTCAGAATGTAGATATTACCTGCATCACAATATGATATGGCTAGAATACAGATATGTTCTTAGTACACATCGAAAATCCGTAACAGTTAAGATAAGAAGCAACCATGTTTAAAAGTAACCTCTAATTGAGGGCAAACCATGTGATGAATCAGAGTGATTTGACAGAATGAGTCAGAGATAGGATCCAACCAACTCACATGACAACAGTACAAGGAAGAGACGCTACCTAAGGGAAAGAAGACAGATAGATGTGTGTATGTATGGGAGCTTTTACCAGGACAGTTTTACAGAGACAAGTTGCAGAAAGAACAAGATAGACACAGGTGAATACAGAACAAGTTAAAGAATGAGGAGGAGCTGGAAGATTAATATTGCCAACTTTAGCATGAGGCAGACAATGCAATTCAGGTTGAAGCTGAGAGAAGCCAGATTGAATTAGTCAGTTTGGAAGATTAGATTGTATTGAGGCTAGAAGCTTCCATGCCTAGGCCTAGGATAGTTAAAGCAGACAAATAAATACTGTGGATTCAGCCCAGTCTGTGTATTAGCACAACTTGGTTCTGGTTCTTATCTCATCCCTTAATCTGTGGGAAAAAAAAAAAGAGACATTTACAAGGAACCATGTTGGATAATATATACTGAAATGTCAGTCTTTCCTGGCTGCCCTTTTATTCTGGGCCTGGAGCAGTTAGTAGCCAGCCTTGCTTAGAGCCATAGAGGAGGAATGCCAAATGGCTTTAGAACTCAAGAAATGTAGCCCACTGGTTACCACAGTTATATGGGTGAGCCTTAGCATAGCACAACCCTGATGACCACATGTCCTGAGGAGTTCAAGCTGTTATAGAGTTCTATTCTGGTTGGTTCCCTCTGATAACGCTTAGTCTAAGAATTATATGGCCACTGTAAGTGAGCTTCTAATCCCTCACTGGATACTATTTTTGTCACTCATAATAATAATGCTTGATCCCTTTTGTGCCTTGCTGATGGAGCAGATTAATGATCCAGTCACCACCCTAGGAAATATCTTAGGGATGTAGATTGTCAGTAATGACACCATTCTTAGAAAATATTTGGAAAAATAAAATTGTTAGTGTAACTGGGTTGCAATGATTTTACGACTGGTTCTGATGGAGAAAGTCTTCTTATGGGAGCGGGTGGGTAGGGGAGCAGGGCCGGGAGGGGGGAGGATATAAGAAACTTTCTGGATAACACTTGAAATGTAAATGAAGATATTATCTAATAAATGTTGGAAAAAAATTATAGATGATTTCAGAATATGAGTAAAAAATGTTTAAATGTACTTTAAAATAAATATGTATTAAAAATAAAAAAAATTGAAATTCAGAACTATATTATTAGTTAAGGTAGGGACCTTTTATGGTCAGGGAACAAGACCAATGGAAGCACTGGCTGATGTAACACTGAGTCACTGAATCTGAACTATTTATGTTTGATACAGATTTGAATACCTATTTGCCCTCAGCTTCCTGATATTATTCATTAAGAATTGCTGATAAATAGATATACATTCTAAGGATTTAAGTAGATATGACTGATTTTTATATAAAAAGTTTAGGTTTATGATTCTTTTAAGATAATAACATTACTTTTAAAGATAAACAATAAAATAATTATTTTCCTTATAGCCACAAATTGCTACCTGCCAGTAAGTGAAATTGGCTAAAAAAAAAAAAAAAAAAAAAAAAAAAATCTACCTTGCTTTCTTATACTTTGTTAATCTATAACAAGTTCCTTAGTTACAAATGTATGTGGGTTTTGGGGAATAATTTGTTTTGTTTACCTGTACTACTTAACATTATTTTTATAAAGGTATTAGAGAACACACTGTGTTTTTTGTTTGGTTTATTTTATTTTACAATCATTTACTGGAAGAAAACTTAAACATAATCACTCTGTAACTTTATATTACTTGAAAGATTTTGTTGGGACATATAAGCATTGGAAATAAAAATAACATGTAGAAGGTTAAAATACTTTTTGAAATTCCAGGAAAACACATTATTTCACAGTTTAAATAGGAACCAGTAGAGTAGTTCTCTAAATATAATTTTGGATAAAATAATATATCAGACCTTCAGTGTTTCATCAGGAATCAATGTCTTCTTTATACACATGATACAGATAAGGTTAAATTAATTGTAATTAGGTAAGAAATTGCTTGTGTTGGAGATAATTTCACTGAGTTCGGAAAAATGCTTTTAAGTTTATTATAAAGTTATTTATATGAAAAAAACACTTAATTTTGGAAACTAGAAAGCTGGATGAAAGATATAAATAGCATTCTGAGACAAATGCTGTTTTGATAGATACATACATAAATAGGATTAAATCACTAATATAACTGTGCAAATTTAAATTTCTCAGTATGTATCCTTTTGTATATACCTGTGTCAAGTAACAGGCATGCTCAATGTAAAAGAAATCTATCGTATGCATGCATATAAATAATATTGCCGGTCAGCGTGAATACAAAGTTTAATCATACAAGTTCAATCCTGTAAGTGGAAAAGTGGTAATACTTTGTCATCTCTGCAAATATTATAATCACTTTAAGATGGATGATAAACATAAAGCAAAGATTGTGTCAAAAAAGTTCTTGAGTAATACGTGAGTCACCTGGAAGAGTTAACAGTAATAGATAGATGATAGATACATAGATACATAGATAGATAGATAGATAGATAGATAGATAGATAGATAGATAGATAGATAGATAGATAAAATAAAATAAAATTAAAAAGTTGACCGCCTGGAAGAGATTTAAACCATTTGTGTGCCAGGGAAAGTACACTTGCCAGCCTTTGAAGCTTCTTGCCATTTCATGGCTGCAACAAAAGAAACACTGAGTCTCCTCCAGAACCAATAGCTTTGATGGGTCACCTAATTCCATGTGGTCATCCCTGAACACTCACAAACAATAGAAAATCCAGAGGAGTTAGAAGGTTGTATTTATAATTAGATATAATATATACTTACATATAAAAAAGTAATGATTAGAGAGACAATTCATTTGAAGTCATAATTATCTGGAAGTTTACCATTTCTTCAAGATTCTTTTATCTTTAAATTGTTGATATATTATAGAACAATTGTATGAGTTTCATTGGATTCTCATAACATCCCTTTTCTTCTGTCATTATATTAATTTGATTCTTTCTTTAGGTTGGTTAAACAAGGGATTGAATATTATGTTTACATTTTCAAATAAACAACTTTTAGTCTGATTTGTCTTTTCATGTTCTTATTTTAATCTCTAGATCATTAACTTCTATTTCAATCTTTATTTTTCCTGACAGTTTGCCACATGCAGTTGCCTTAAGATTGGCTTTCTAGAGGGCTTCAGAACATTAGGGTATGTATTTGACATCTTTATGTAAGTTTTTAAGAGATACGCCTATGGATATAAACTGTCATCTACAAACTGCCTTAACTGTCTATATTCCAACTGATTTTTTTTTCAGTGAACTTCTGCTCATGTATTGTATTATCCAATCATTCAGCATTTGCTGAATCTGTTCTAGTTTTGTTCCACAATGGTACCATCTTTTGAAATTAATGACTTAAATTATTTTATATTAGTTATAGCTTGATTTGTAGTCCATAAGTATATAGAACATTACATAGCATGTCAAGATTGATGTATATATTATATCTTTTGGAAAGATAGTCTGTAGCTATTTCTTGAAATCAGTATATATATGGCATAGTTTAGTTCTTCATTTTAGCTGCTAATATGAAATTTTAAAAGACTTTTCTTGAATATAGAAATTTTGGCTGGTAATTGTCTTCTTTGAGTTTCTGGTATAACAAAATCATAATTTCAATGCCTTTCAGCTTTTATTTTCTGCCTTTATTTAATTTAAATAAAATACATGATGGTATGATTTCTCAAATTTTAAGGATGCTATTGTGAAACCACTGTTATTATGATATATTTTCTTTGGTGAATGAATAATTTAAAAAATCTTACATTTAAAATCTTGAATACTGTTTCATTGCTTATTATTTTGACACTATGACTATTGTCCTACTTAACTTTGACTGTCAGTCTGATGCAAGCTAGTGTCACATTGAGAAAACAGTGTCGGTTAACGGATTTTTCAAAACAGATTTATTCATGGGAATACTTGTGGTGAATCTTTGATGTACATTATCCCTAAATTCTTCCAGTGCTGGATTGTTATCTGGAAGTATACCCTAAATAAATCCTTTCTTCTGGTAATTTTCATTCGATTTGACTGTTTTATCACTGTGAAAGGATGGAAATTAGAATAACCATGACATAGCTTTAAATGGTTCTTCACTAGACCTGTCTGATAGGATTTCTAAACTTTCACTTTTTAAAAATATATGTCAATTGCTTCCTTTATAGGATTAAGAAATGTTTTCTGGTTTTGATTTTTTTTTTTTTTTTTTGCTTTTATTTTGTTAAATGAATTTTCTATGTGCTTAATGTTTATCTCAGTTCTGTTTTCTGTACAATATATTTAGGTTTGGTAACTTAACATATCCTTTAGACAAGCAAGAAAACAAACAAATAAAAAAAATCCAAATTAAAATGTGTTACTGACCTAAACAGGAAGTATTTCAAATAGGTTATACAAAGGTCCAAGAAGTACTTGTCTTTGTTAAGCCACCATTGAAACGAAAACAAAAACTACTTTCAGACTTCATCTTAATACAATCATAATGGCTAATGTTAAAAAAAAGAACACAAATATGGGTATGGACATTGGAAAAGAAGAACATATAGTCACTGCAGATGGAAATGTGAATTTGTAGATACTGCACAAATTAATTTGTATTTTCCTCAAAGCCTAAATGTAGATCTAAGATGTGGTACAGTTATGCCATCTTTGGCAAATACTCAAAGACTGTATTCTCTTAAAGATATACCTGCACATCCATGCTGGTTGATGTTCTATTCACAACAAGCAAGTGAAAACGGATAGGAGAGCAGACAGCTAATGAATGAATAATGAATATGTGTTGCATGTACACAATAGACTTATTAAGCCAATTAAAAAAGAGAAAAGTATAAAATTCTACACAAAAGAATGGAGCATAACACCATCAATTTGAATGAGAGAACTCAGAATCTCAGAGATATTAGATATTTTCCCTCATTTATGTATGCTACCCTTAAATCTTCAGCTTTGTATGTTTAATTTGGGTTATACATAGAAGTCAGAAAATTAGTAAGTGATTTTTGTGGTCCAGAAAATTCAGAACACAACATGAGAAGTAGTGTTATAAAGGCTTACACAGAAATACTACAGTAGAAAACTTATTTTGGAGATAGAAAATCTAGGGAAGAGAACAGGACACATTATCACCAACAGAATCCAAGAGATTAAAAAGAGGAACTCAGACATAATATATGGTAGAAAAATTGATACATCAGTCAAAGAAAATGTTCCTGACCCAAAAATCTAAAAATCTAAAATTCTAAAAAAATTCCCTTACCCAAAACATCCAGAAAGTATGGGATATAGTGAAAAAGCTAACCTAAGAATAGTAGGAAAAGAAGTTGAAGAGACCCAGCTCCAAAGACTAGAAAATATCCTCAACAAAATCATACAAGTAAAATTTCCTAGTCTAAAGAAAGATATGCCTATAAACATACCAGAAGCTTGTAGAGCACCAATTAGATTGGACCAGGAAATGAAATCTTCCTTCCACATAATAATCAAAACACTAAATCTACAGAACAAAGCAAGAATCTTAAAAGCTACAGGGGAAAGGAGACTCGTAACATACAAAGGCAGACCTATCAAAATTACATCTGACTTCTCAACAGAGACTCTAAAAGCTATAATGGCCTGGGAAAAGGTCTTATAGCTTCTAAGAAGTCTACAGGTGTCAACCTAGAGTATGATACCCAGTATGTTTATGTGCTAAAAGAATATAGAGAGGGATAAAATCTTTAAAAAAAATAGTTCAAATAACTCATATGGACACCTATCTACCACTGAAGTTTCCCGGTTCACACACACCTTTCATAAAATATACATTAGTTACATATAATTAAGTTTCAGTTATCTTATAATTGGACCATGACTCTACTAGGCATCACAGGGTAACAAATAAAAATTCCAGTGAGTTCTAATAAACCTGAAACATTAAAGGAGGGTCCTAAGTTACGGTACCCTCTAGAACTTGAAGACACCATTTCAGTAGGCATTCATTTGAGTCACAAAGCATGAAGATATTAACCTGGTACTAACATGAAAGCTTTGTTTCTACTGGCTAATTCTCATACTGCTACAAGTTGCATTGCATATTTGCATAGGAGAATAATGAGCATCAGTAAACTGTGTTGTCTATAAAATAACTGTACAGGCAAAACAGAAGGACTGCAGTGACAGTTACTCTGGCATCATAGAAGTAAACTAGTCTTTTGTGATAGGATTTAAGTCCAAATCATCAGGAGGAAAGCTATACTTGATATCATTTCTGGCCTGACCACCTGTGACTAGACTGGGAAGAATCTAGTATTGCTCTGCTAATGAACATAACAGCAAATCAATGTATACAGATTGATGAATCTCTTAACACTAATCAGAAAAGGTTTAATTTAAAGTAA
This sequence comes from Mus minutoides, assembly GCA_902729485.2. Classification (NCBI taxonomy): domain Eukaryota; kingdom Metazoa; phylum Chordata; class Mammalia; order Rodentia; family Muridae; genus Mus; species Mus minutoides. The sequence goes on from CACVCL010022936.1 coordinate 28,727, forward strand.
AGAGTGAGTGATTTGCACAGAGACATACGACTGGTTAAGATGCAAAGAATATAAGTATAAAAATCTTAACCCTAATTGAAACATTTACACTACACTCCCTACATTTACACTACACCCCCTATTCCCAATAAGAAGAAAAGATTGGAATTGAATGAAAACAATGGAAATGTGTTTTCCTGATAAAACAGGGTAAGAGTACATTTGAACTTGCCAAGTTACTGCAGCATGCACAAGCTTAAGACAGATTAAATACCAAATGGAGAGGAGA
>CACVCL010022937.1:0-28899 GCA_902729485.2 Mus minutoides
AGGAGTCCAGTATGAGCAAAAGCCCATAAGCCAACAAAGGGAGAACAAGTAGGTGCACTTCATCCTTGTTCATCACTTGTAAGGACACAGAGTTGGAGACTTTCAAACAACTAAGCTGAATCCCAGATGTCATAAGGCAAAAAAAAAAAAAAAAAAAAAAAAAAAAAAAAAAAAAAAAAAAAAAAAAAAAAAAAAAAAAAGAAAAGAAAAGAAAAAAGAAAAGAAAGAAAGAAAGAAAGAAAGAGAAAAAGACCTTTCCCAGTAGAATAACAGACCATATGTTAGACCTTGCAGAGCTGGATCAGCGGTGTTAAAAGCCAGAGGAGGTGTAAGTAGTAAGAACCGAGGACAATAAAGAAAAGATTGTGATATTTAACTCCAGAAGACTTCAGCAGACAGCGTTCCTAAAAGAAGGCAGGAGGTCAGCCCAATGTGCTAGAAGATCAGTGGTCCCAATATTTCTCATTTCACAACAGAGGAAGCAATCAAGCAATCAGAACTAACTATTAAAATATGGGATAGTGACTACAGAGATTAAAAGTCTTTTCTTGGTAACATATCTTGGGCTCAAATGTCAATCAATTCATAAGTCATAATAGTTTCTTTCCTTGAACTACATTTATTCATTATAAGATGTTACACAAGGAAAGAAACCTCTTACATTATTTTACTGCAACAACATAGATTCAGATTCAACATCTACAAATCTTTAAATCCTCCCACCTTCTACATGGTTAGGAGGAGGAGGAGGATGATGATGATAATGTGTTTAAACTTTGCCCCAGACAATTAACAGCTGTAAGGCATTCTGCTTTTATTTCTAGACAAAGCATTCAGGAGCACATCATTAAATTTCTTCTCCCAGGTTTACTGGGCATGGTAAATATCAATTAGCTAATAATTACTAACACTAGTGCTTAAGTATAAACTTTTACTCTAGAACACAGTTATTTTTCTTCATGTATTTTATATCACCTTGCAATTTCTTAGAACAATGAGGAAAAAAATTAAAAACTCAAATATGATCCACTTTTGTGATAGTAAATGGGATGGAAAGTAAAATAAAATTATTTAAATGTTTGAAAAAGATTTTTCATAATTAAATGTTATTAAATAATTAAAAGATATTTTTAAATGAATGGAAGATAATCTAATTTTTTTCTTTAACTGTTACGTTTTACTGATGTTTTTTCTAAACAGAATCTGCCTTTCTTTATTCTTTTGACCTATCCACACTATGACCCAAATGCATGTATGATTGTCATCCCAAACCAAATCAGATTTTAGTTCTATTAAAAGAGACTTTTTCAGCCGGGCGTGGTGGCGCACACCTTTAATCCCAGCACTCGGGAGGCAGAGGCAGGCGGATTTCTGAGTTCGAGGCCAGCCTGGTCTACCAAGTGAGTTCCAGGACAGCCAGGGCTATACAGAGAAACCCTGTCTCAGAAAACCAAAAAAAAAAAAAAAAAAAAAAAAAAAAAGAGACTCTTTCATGTTGCTTGTGTGCTTATGTAAGCACACAGGTACCTGTCAAATCAATGGGTACAGAGGAGTTAGGAAGTAGGGAAACATCTAGACAAGGAGATGTGAGATAAGTAGGTAATCCAGAATCATTTACAGCAATTCATACTTCTTTGTCTGATATTTGTGGGACTGGTTATTATTTTTGCACTAACTAAGAAAAAAATTACATGAATGACAAAGAGTTGCAGTGACTGCTTCGAAGGATCATAAACTAACAATGACAGAAACATACTTTTATATTTTCTTTACTTTGCTGCTGAACAATCTCTTCCAGGTTTTATGATGTACTTTGTTATTCCAAACATGTCTGATTTGTTACATCCGATTATTAGAAATTGTTTCATTTTTACTGTGATTATTTTCCATGATTATTTATTTACCCTATCCAAACTCATAATATCTTGGCACATTTTATTATTTAGAAAGATTATTATCAGCAGCCAAACAATAAATTGCATGTCAACACTAAAAATCAACCTTACTCTATGAATGCATGTTTTCTTTATTCCTGTAAGGAGAATAATATGTCATTTATAATGAAGCATAAATCCCATTTGGGTCATAGTTTCAGATGTAAAGAGAGATGAAGAGATAAGAAAGGAGACTAATAACAGGAAGTCCTTGTGCATCTTTTCATCTTCTAGCCTGTCCAAAAAAAAAAAAAAGGAAGTTTGTTCTGAACACAATGTCTATAATTACAGTGTTAGGTGCCAAAAAAGAGTTACTGTGACTGTTAAAAAGATAATTGCATCTATTTTACAATTCAAATTTACATTCAGTTACCTTGTGAAATCCAAGTGAATGCTGATCCGACCTTATATTCCCCAAAGCCATGCTTGCCTTTTAGCACTTTCTGAAATTTTTTTCATTATGGAGAGTAATAAATACTTACACACTGAAAACTATTAGACATAAAACAGGCACTTCATACAGCACCCTGCACACTGTGAAGAGGTTTAGAATGCATAAAACTCACCTCTCTAAAGCACTTAACATTTTCACACACTGTAGAAGTAACTATTTACACAAATCTGAGATCATGGTTCACTAAGAATCTGGATGCAAAGCAGATGGAATGCTCACATTAGCTCTCAACAGAACAGAATAAAGGCGTTCTCCAGAAAGGTTAGCTAGGGAAAATAGCAAGCAATAGTGTGTTTTCCTGGATGTTACTACCTCCCTGACATTGTAAGCCAGTTCATTGTGCAATCATAAGTAAATTGTGTCTATGGACACAGTATTCCCCTCTATAATGGATACAAGTGGATTTCTTTCCTTGTTTAGGCAGCAAGGAACAACAGACGCATAGAATTTGTGAGCATTCCCATAAACAGAATTATAGAAAATTATAGAAAAGTATGTATGGAAGGTCAAGTTTTAGTTGACATTCAAGTCCCTTGGAAGTTGATAGACTCTGTGGTCTAGCCACTGGAGCTATGTGACTTGGTGAGGTCAAACATTGAAGGATGTTCTGTTCAAAAAGGCACTGGAATGGATATCACATCTCAGTTCCTTCTTATCTTAACATGTCCCACATCTAGGATATTCTACAATTATTTTTGACAGATACCTGTATGATAGGGAAATTGGGTCACCAAGAAAACTCTCTCCTAGTCTTAAATGACAAGAGATGAACTAATTATCAGAACCAGAGTCCAGACAGGCTGTTGTGAGGAAAGAGATAATGTATTTCCTAGTATCTTGGTGAAGGTAGTCAAGATTAGCATACTCATAGTTCCCTTAGCTTTGACTGTTGGGAAGATTGTGATGTGATGGTATGTTTGCACCCCTGGGGCTACTCTGCAATGCTTGACAACAACTCCATCTTTGCTTCTTCATGCTTTGTATGTGTCTGCTTTGCGCCAAACTAACTAGGATGCCATAAGACAATACACAGACATTCGATCAGTAGATTATCTCTCAGACGTCGGCAGGTTGGAGAAGAGTAAAAATAAACAAACAAATTAAAAACCTGCAAAGAGAAAACAGACAATATTGAGCAGTATGTAGTTAATTTGGAAACAATATTCTTAAAAAGCAGCATATAGTTTTCTTGTAATACCTAAATACCCTAGCAGCAACTTTTTCAGAGTTCTCCAAAGGAGCCATGGATCATTTACACCAGGATTATTTACATATATGTTTTAAAAGTAACATTTACAAATATCAACATATTTTATACTACAAGTAATTTGAAGATAGTGGGTATTGTTAGTAAACAATAGCTTGGACAATTTAAATACATTGTTTAGGGCTGTACAAAAAAAGAAATTAAAATATTATAAACTGAGTGTTGATCATATTACTCCAAACACATGTGTGATAGCATTCTAAATAAATTACACAAATAAACTCTATCAATGAGACAATATAATGTGAACTGTGTTTCTGTTACTATCCCTGTTTCGTTGATGATAAACTCCAATTGGAGAGATAGTAAGGACTTTATTCAAGAGCACACGACTAGTGTTAGGGTTCATCCTAAAAGCATTTGGTATCTGAATATAAATTAGCATCAGCATTGTATCTGTGCTATATGTCACAAGGAGAAAGTAAACATCATAGAAATGAATGAAATCCTCTGGATTCAAACGTTGTTTGTAAAATGTCTGTGTCAGTATGGAGTGAATGGAATTTTTGAAATTGAATATATATTATATTGTATATATCATATCAAGGGAGCACTTAGAGACAATGTCAATAAAATAGTATTTTGTCACAAGATAATGATCTCCTGCTGTTACATAACCATAAGCACAGAGCCAAGTTGTTTATTTTTCAGAGCAGGGAAAATCAATCCCAGAATTATATTATATAACAGTGAATTTAGTTCTATTATATGAAATGATGCATGCTGATTTAATAATTTTGTTTGATGGATGTTCTTGAGGAAAATGACACATTTTCTCTCAACCATAGCAAGCCAGAGATATTCTGATGACTGAGAAAATATACTCGTTGTGTGTTTAACCTACTCTGAAGCAACTATCCACAAGAGTAGTGATGCCCCATTTCTGTCCTAACTGGCACATAGAAAGGAGATGATTTATAACCTACTAAGGGTATAGTGACACTGTAGCTTTTTAAATCATGGAATCATGGCCAAACATGTAGTTGTCAAGTGTAAGAGAGAAGGTGAGATATATATATATATATATATATATATATATATATATATATATATATATATATATATGACAGAATAGCAACTTCAGAAAGTTTTGTTGCATGGAATTATGACCACAAGTTAACTTGAATTTATATCCTGATGGAACTGTGCAGTTATTGTTTACTTGTGTATGAAATAAAAAAAAAATCCACAGCCTAAAGAACATCAAATGAAACCAGCTCCCTAAAGACAAAATAATGTACATATGTGAAAATATATTAGACAATTTCTCACATTTTCATATTTTTCTTATTCCCAAGATGGTCTTAAATATTTTGAGTCATCCTCACTGTGTATTTATCCTATTATACCAATAAAACACTTATTCTTGCAAAAACTATTTGGTTTATAGCAATGCATGGCTTACCATTTTTTGTGCTTTTTTTATGAAGTAGAAGATTTCTATAAAACATGAAGCATAACTTCAAAATATTTTTAAAGCTGAGATATGCAGCAGTAGGTATGATCAATGTAGATACTTTTTAAGTGTTTAGATATAAATTCTTATACAAAATTCAGAAGTTGTATTTAAGTATTTGGGAATGTGTATGTGTGTGCACCTGGATGGCACAAACAGATATAATAATATAAAAGTATAAAAGCAGTAAAATCTCATGGGGTCCTCAAACTGGACAATGACTTAAGAATTGCTGAGAAAGTGAGAAGAAATATTCCTCCAGGGAGATTCCCCCACTTTCTTAACCAATACATAAAATATTTATATATTTATGAATACTATATTTGTGTTATAAACTTATTTCTTGATAAGTTGATAGTTTATCATTTTAAGATTTTTTTTATCCTTGCCATTACCCTTTTAAAATACATACATACACTGAATTATTTCATTATTAGATTTAATTTGGCACTCACTATGTAAACAGAATTCTGATGCAGAGAACTTAAGTCAAAACTAACTTGAAGACCATGTCAGTGCATGCCACATAAAAAGACAGGCTACTTAGCAATGTTGACACTTAAATTGAATGCTTATGATGGGTGGTATTTTTCAATCTTTTTCCATAATTCTGAAGTCCACAGTTATTATTTTTTAGAGAAATTAAGAGTGAATCAGACCCTGTCTCAAAAAAAAAAAAAAAAGTGCTTTAAAAATTATGCCAGGCAGTGATGGCACACATCTTTAATCCCAACACTCGGGAGGCAGGGCAGGCAGATTTCTGAGTTCGAGGCCAGCCTGGTGTACAGAGTGAGTTCCAGGACAGCCAGGGCTATACAGAGAAACCCTGTCTTGAACCCCCCACCCAAAAAAAAGAGTGAATCAGAACACAGCAAAAGCAATGCCTCTAAGAGTAAAATATTTGGCAAACAAATACTGAAGGGTCTAATGGTTCAAAGATTCTTGTATCTGGTATTCCTAGAAGACTGTATAGTGAAGTCGATTCCTTGCTTAACAGCAATAGTTTTCTTGTTTCTACTGAAGTTGGGAAACACTAATTGGGAAAAATGCTGAAATAAATAGTTTTCAATTCCATAACCTAATCCTCTGATACTTGTCTCTGACACTTAGTAGTAAATCACTTGTTCAATATACATTATATTAATAGTGCAAAATGGTTCTGCCTATATTTAATTATTTTATATTTGAAAAAATTTTCCCACATAATTTTTATTGGTTATTTGTGAGTTTCATATAATTCTCTTTAGTCGGTTTTAAGCTGACATTAGAAAAACATGTATTTATTCTTATAGTAAGATGTGATGTTTTGTTATGTGTAACATTTCATGTAGTTGAAATATTTAATATGTCTTTTTGTTCACTTTTTTGGTTTGAATAGGAATGACCTAATAGACCTATGTGTTTTAATGCTTGGCCACAGGGTGTGGCACTATTAGGATGTGTAGCTTTGTTGGAGCAAGGCCATCAATGTGGAGGAGGTCTTTGAGGTCTTATATATTCAAGCTTCACACAGTGTGACACCAAGTCTCCTTTTGCTGTCTGTAGATCAAAACGTAGAATTCTCAGCTCCTACTCCAGCAACTTCTCTGCCTGCATGCCACTATGTTTTCTTATAATGGACTAAACCTCTGAATCAATAAGCTATCCCCAGAGTAAATACTTTCCTTTATAAGAGTTTCTGTTTTCTCCAATGACTATTTTATTTCCCTTTCTGAGTAAGATTCAAATGTCCTCACTTGGGACTCCCTTGTTATTTATCTTCTTTGGGTCTGTAGATGGTAGAGTGAGTATTCTGTAATTTTTGCCCAATATTGACTTCTAAGTGGATACTTACCATGTATGTCTCTTTGGGTCTTGGTTATCTCACTCATATATGGTTTTTTTTTTTAATTCTATACATTTGCCTGCAAATTTCATGTTCTTGTTTTTAATAGCTGAATAGTATTCCATTGTGTAAATGAACCACATTTTCTTTAGTCAGTCTTTGATTGAGGTATATCTAGGTTGTGTCCAATTTCTGGCTATTACAAATAAAACTGATATGAACATAGTGCAGCAAGTGTCCCTGTGGTATACCTGGGTTGAGATTCAGTAGGAGAGAATGTGCCTAGAACTTCTAGGACTAGATGCTCCAATTTGGAATGGTACAAAATCTTTTGTGTGTAAATTCAGAAGTAGGATAGCAGGGGCTTGAGGTATCAACATTCCCAGTATTATAAGAAACCACCAGATTGATTTCCAGAATGGTTATACAAGTTTGCACTCCCACCAGCAATATTCTTCATGCTCCACATCCTCTCCACCATGTGATGTTGCTTGAGTTTTGATCTTAGCCATTAGTGGAAAGTAGAACCTCGAGTCATTTTGATTTGCATTTATCTGATGACTAAGGAGTTGGGGTAGAAAAGGAATTGGGGGACAGGAGGAGGAATGGAACTCTGCATGGGAAAGGCTCCTGGGAGTCTTTGGGGGGGTGACTGTAGCTGAGAATCCTAGGAGTGGAGGATATGGAAGCTGAGGTGTCCATCTCCTGTAACCAGGCAGGACTCGAAGTGGAGGGATAAGGACATCCACCCACCCACAAACCTTCAACCCAGAATTTGCCTGCCTATAAGCAAAACAGGAACAAAGATTAAGCAGTGACTGGGCAACCAGTGACTGGCCTTCCCATGGGCATAAAACAATCCCTACCACTATTAATGATACTCTGTTATGTTTGCAGACAGGAACCTACCATAACTGACCTCTGAAAGGTTCCAGCTAGCAGTCTACTGAAACAGATGCAGATACTCACAGACAAATACTGGACAGAGTTTGGGGCGTCTTGTAGAAGAGTTAAGGGAAGAATTGAAGGACACAGAGGGGATAGGAACTCCAAAGGAAGACCAACAGTGTCAACTAATCTGGACCCTTGTGGGCTCCCAGAGACTGAACCACCAACCAAAGAGCAAACATAGGGTGAACCTAGGCCCTGACCCCCACCCCACACCTGTAGCAGAGGTGCAACTTGGTGTAGGGGGAGGTTCCCTAATTATTTGATTGGGTCAATAAATACATCAGAAGCTAATCCCTGGGCAAAGATATAGAGATGGGCTTTCCGGGTCTCAGAAGGAAGAGGAGTTGAAATAGTGTAAGGGCTTTTGGGCCAGGCTTTGGAAAGAAGAGCACAAACACCATGTAGGCCTGGGAACCCTTCTGCTATGGGAAGAATTCTGATATAGGATAGTTGATGAGTTTAAGACATAGATTTCATGCCCAGTGGTTGAGTAATCTGATTGCTTTTAAAATATTAAGATTGTGTGGTATTTTCCATCTGCGATGTCTCAGGTGGGCATGAGAAAGGGCAAAACTGTGGGGCAGTTGGTGGTGGTCAGTCGGTGGAATTTGATCAGTTGCTCCAGGTGTCCTCAGGAGGGGCTGTTGTCAGGTGGCTTAGCAAAGCCAGCTGGAGGAACGAGCAACACACTTCAGATAACACCAGTTGGCAACACGGCAGTGGCTGTTCTCAGAGCATAGCCGGGAATTCAGGAAGAACTCCCAAGAAAGAATAAGAGTGTTTTTAAAATTACATGTAAATTCATGTGGGTCCCCCAACATGTGGAGCTAGGGCTGTCCCTGACTCTGTTGCCTGCCTGTGGGCAATGTTATCCTAACTGGGCTTCTTTGTCTGGCCTCAGTAGGAGAGGATGTGCCTGCTCCTCCAATGACTTTCTGTGCCAGCATAGATAACCAGGATGGGCCTTCCCCTGCTCAGAGTAGAGGGGATGGGAGGATGGGGGAAGGGCTTTCCAGGGGGAGGTTAGGAATAAGGGAGCCTGTGAATAGGATGTAAACTGAGAAACCAAATAAATTAAGGAGAAAATGAAAAGAGTTGCTGTTGTAATGGTGTCACTTCATACCAAAAAAAAAAAAAAATTCATTAGAAGCATGTATTCCATATATGATTTTGAAACATAGAATATATTATTATATACAACATATTACATTCATTGTGCAAAGAACACCAGAAATACTGTGCCAGCTAACCTATAACCTAGTATTTGCCAATTAAACTATACCCACTGCTTACTCTCTTTATTCCCCTCAGATTTTCATTGGCTAATCCACATACATTGAAGTACATGGGCACAATCTCTCAAGCATATACACCACACAGACATTGAACGCACATCATATCACACACACACAAACACAAATAAAGTAAAAAATGAGAAATTGAATCTAGATTCAAGCAAATTTAACAAAATTGTACAATTCCACCTAGCTTTTGTTTTTTGTTTGTTTGTTTGTTTTGTTTTGTTTTTGTTTTTTTTTGTTTTTTGAGACAGGGTTTCTCTGTATAGCCCCGGCTGTCCTGGAACTCACTCTGTAGACCAGGCTGGCCTCGAACTCAGAAATCCGCCTGCCTCTGCCTCCCGAGTGCTGGGATTAAAGGCGTGCACCACCACGCCCGGCCCATCCACCTAGCTTTTATGTGCTCATCTCTAAACCAGAAGTAGTGATGTAAAGTACAGATCATTGGTTGTAAGAGCAGAAAAAATAGTTAGTATATTATTTGATTCAGAAAAATCAAAATTTTACAAGCACATGGGACTGTAGTATCTGAATACTTCAAATTGTTCATCAGAGATTTTTCTAAATACTACTATGTTGCATTCTTTTATTCAAACTCTAATAAGAACATGATGAGAAAAGCATAGTTTGGCTCTGACTTATTTTCAATCATCCTTCTAGACCAAGAAATCAGAGAGTGCACCTCAATCGAGAAAAAAAAGTTAAATGCTATAAAGAAATGAATGTATATTGGCAATTGTAGGAGGAATGGCATTGGGGAAAATATATAGCCAGATTGAAAATAAAAATGGGTCATACAAGGTCATTTTAATAACCTCAAAAAAGTCTCTGCATAATGCTGAATAATAGGACAAATAGGTTGGCGCCAATAAGACAGATATGAGGGCAGTGTATAATGTCCAGTGTCACCAGTGGGGTGGATGTATTTCCTCAGTAGGCAATGACATCCTTGACGAGGTGGTCTTGGCAACCACTTATTAAACCATTACCCAAGGAATTCACGCAGAGAGATGATGACACTATCTGTCTTTTAAGTACCCTTTCAGCCTTGAAATTTATTTTTCTATAGTAAGTTATATTACTATAGAACTACTTGAGATTGGCTATGTGTGTCTGAGAAAAAGAAAGATGGAAAATAACACTTCCATTTATCCCTGAGGACATAAAAGTTTATAATTTCATTGTTAAGCAAAAACAAAAACAAAAAACAAAACAAAACAAAAAACCAGATTGCAACAATAAAATCAATTTTCATCACTGTTTACATTGAAAGCTTCCTGATTAATCTGAAGTTGAGTATTGCTAAGCCCTTCTTATTCCTTCAGTGATTTGTCCTCCAAGCTCCTTGTTGCTCTCTGGAAGCTGGAAGCATCATCTGTCATATCGCACTTCTTTCTCCCTCCTTATATGCGGCTTTATTACAAATCTGGACTAGACTTCCACAGTCTAGACAGACTTATGACAACAGTGATCACTTTATCTCCCAAATTTGGCTCGTTTTTTATATGCTGAGCTCCCTTCAAATGACACTTGGCACCACATGTCCTGTTTCTCTAGACCAGTGCATCAGAAGCTGGCAAAGATCTACAACATTGGTTCCACAGCAAGTTTCTTCTGTTTCCTGTCAATGATGCTTCCTCGAATACACATACCAAAACAGAAAGAGAGAGACACATACACACAGAGAGAGAGAGAGAGAGAGAGAGAGACAGAGAGAGAGAGAGAGAGAGAGAGAGAGAGAGAGAGAGAGAGAAAAGCACAAACCATTCTAACGAGAGTTAATCTATTTACATGAGGACAAAGGTCATTTCACATCTACTACTGGTAAACCTGGCCTGCATCAGTAATAGAACATTTGATAACTTCATTTTCAGACCCTTAGTAACTTAAAATAAAGTAACAAAAGAAACTTTATGATTACCTTTTCTTTTTTTTCTCTTTATTAGATATTTTCTTCATTTACATTTCACATGTTATTCAGAAATTTTCCCTTACCTTCCCGCATCCCCGCCCTGCTCCCCTACCCACCCCCTCCCACTTAATGGCCCTGGCATTCCCCTGTACTGGGGCATATAGAGTCTGTATGACCAAGGGGCCTCTCCTCTCAATGATGGCCAACTCGGCCATCTCCTTCCATATATGCAGCTAGAGACATGAGCACAGGGGGAACTAGTTAGTTCATGTTATTCTTCCACCTAGAGGGTTGAAGACCCCTTCCGCTCCTTGGGTACTTTCTCTAGCTCCTACCTTGGGAGTCCTGTGTTTCAACTAATAGCTGACTGTGAGCATCCACTTCTGTGTTTACCAGGCACTGGTATAGCCTCCCACAAGACAGCTATATCTGGTCCCTTTCAGCATTATCTTGCTGGCATATGCTATAGTGTTTATTTTGTGGGTGATTATGGGAGAGATCCCTGGCAGCCGCCGTCCCTGGTTGGTCCATCCTTTTGATTCAGCTTCACACATGATCTCTGTAGCTCCTTCAGTGTGTGCTTTGTTCTTAATTCTAGGAAGGGGCACAGAGACCACATTTTGAACTTCATTCTTCTTGAGATTCATGTGTTTAGTAAGTTGTATCTTGGGTAGTCTAGGCTTCTGGGCTAGTATCNAAGATATGATTACCTTTTCTTGAGAATTTCTCATGACAAAGAAAGTCTGAGGCAGATATTTTTTTCTCCTCAAGACAAAAAAAAAAAAATTCAGTGTTTGGCCACTTTAAATCTGTTAAAGGGCCAAGCAGTGGTAGTGTACACCTTTAATCCCAGTACTTGGGAGGCAGAGACAGGAGGATGTCTGAGTTCGAGGCCAGCCTGGTTTACAGAGTGAGTTCCAGGACAGCTAGGGCTATACAGAGAAACCCTTTCTCAAAAAACCAAAACCAACCAAACAAACAAAAATCTATCAAAGGACACATGAATTCCACCAGATCCATATTTGTCTTTTAAGCCTGTTTTATTTTTAATTTTAAAATAATTATTTAAAGTTGTGTTTATATAATAATAATCTAAACACAGTTGCTACTGTATAAATAACATTCTGAACTCATACATGATAAAAAGGAGGACAAAGACTGTGCTCTTTTTCTCAAGGGAAGAAGTAAGGTAAAAGTTTCCACTGCACCACATAAATTTATGTTCTTTTTCTTCAGGGCCATTACCTCGTTGTAATAGCTCTGCCCTGTGTCCCTTTGTCCCCTTGTGCCATCTGTCTTCGTTTCCTCATACCTTCTTTCAAAATTTTAAGGTGCTCTGAAGAGAGTGAAAGTTCACCGAAGCCATAAAATCTAACCTGAAACCTCACTGATGTATAGTCTTTGAGGTTCCTGTAAGTAAAAAGCTTTGGCTGCCTTGGCGAAGGAATTACTGAAAAGCAGCCTTCCTGCATCTTCTATAAAGCAGAAGTGCAACTTTCCTTTCTATGAAATAGCTGAAAATTAAAGTTCAAGTCAGGAAAATGCTCCCTCTATTAGAAGACGAAAGGATGGACCATCCAGATACCCCACCCGGGGATCCATCTCATAATCAGCCACCAAACCCAGACACAGATTTTGCTGAAAGGACCCTGATATAACTATTTCGAGTAAGGCTGTCAGTGCCTGGCAAATACAGAAGGAGATGCTCATAGTCATCTATAGGATGGAACACAGGGCCCCCAATGGAGGAGCTAGAGAATTTACCCAAGGAGCTGAAGGGGTCTACAACCCTTTAGGTGGAACAAAAATATGAACTAACCAGTACCCCCAGAGCTCATGTGTCTAGATGCATATGTAGCAGAAGATGGCCTAGTTGGCCATCATTGGGAACAGAGACCCCTTGGTCTTACAAACTTTATATGCCCCAGTACAGGGGAATGCTAGGGCCAGGAAGTGGGAGTGGGCGGATAGGGGAGCAGGGCACGGGTAGGGTATAGAGAACTTTCAGGATAACATTTGAAATGTAAATAAAGAAAATATCTAATAAAAAAATAAGAGCAAAAAGAGACAGAGAGAGAGAGAGAGAGAGAGAGAGACCACATTATACTGAAACTCTTTAGAAGCCACTTGCTAATAGGAGAGCAAAGTCAATGGATCTGTAGGATATTATTATGGTAATTATTATTATTGATAGTGTATTGACATGGCCTCTGATTTTAAACAGTAAGATCTAATATGTAATGTAAAGATATCTTATACATATTTTCGTATATCATTACTATATACTATATTGTAGCTTTGGTTTCATTAAAATGCAGCCCAATTTAGATGTAGAAAATTTAAAGAGTTTAAGAAAATCTAAGAATTCATAGATAATACAACATCACCAGCATGACCATATCATAAATAAAAAGAAAATAACTAGTTTTAGTAAAATAATTTATTTGCTTGAATTTAAATGATCATTTCCATAAAATTTTTGATTATGGTTTATAAATTGATCATAAACTATGTGTGGAGTACTGAAATCCTTCTTTACATTGTTTTGCATTTTCAGTTCAACAAAAGTATATTTGTAGCTGCGCATTTTTCAAAGGTGACACTCTTGTTACCTATCAATTTTCTTTCTTATCTTTCTTGACTTTTGACCTGCCTAATTCGTTCACACCTATGGTCACTATCAAATTTAACTCCTAGTGTTTAAGGGTCTTGTTCCTATGGATTAAATCAATCAAGTAATATTTGTCAATTACTAGACACCATGTCATAGAAACCAATGGAACAAATAAAGACACATTTTTTAAAATCTGATTGCCTTCTACTAATAATATGATAGATAGCATTGTCTAAACAATATAAATATGAAATAGCTCAAAAAGGCAAGATCATACAAGCACTGTATTAAATGTCAGATTTTCTTTAAGACAGTCATTTCCAATGACACATAAAAAGAGAGGGATGCGTGAACTGGATGAAGAAGTAGAGGGCCTGATTTCTGAAGCCGCAGTTCTTCACTTTTAGAAAGCGTGTGTCTCTCTGTTCACAAACACTTCATCCTCGGTATACCTGAAGCAGTAGTGCTACTTATTATAAAATTTAGCTATGGACTTTTTCCAAACCTTAACTTAAAGAAGGTACAGCCAATCCCCACCTTGTATTTTCTCTGGAAGCTGATTGTTATTAATAAAGAAGAAACAATGCAGATATATTAATGAAATAGGATATAACAAACTCACATAAAAGGAATACCTGTGAAACTATGAGGTCAATAAGGAAGCATATAAGCTAGCTAAAATGAAAATAATATGTACCAGGCTTTAAGACTACATTCATTTTCTTTTCCCTGCCAATTAATTGTAAATAAAGATTCAATATAACCCTTTCAAGTTGAAAGATGGTTTTCTCCCCAGAATCTGAGGAATAAATATTATTTGAAATATTTGAAGGTAGAGGTTAGGTTAGGCACAGCCTGCAGTTGAGGAATGGAGCCACTCACTTATCTCAAAAATATTATCACAAAACTGTTCCTGTCTAAAGGAAATACATGGAAAAAGAGTGGAACAGAAACTGAAGGTAAGGTCATCCAGAGACTGCCCCACCTAAGGATCCATCCCATCTGCAGACACCAAAAGCAGACACTATTGCTGATGCCAAGGAGCACTTGCGGACAGGAGCCTGATATGGCTGACCCCTGAGAGGCTCTGCCAGAGTCTGACCAATGCTGATGTGGATGGGTACCCCAATGAAAGAGTTAGGCAAAGGACTGAAGGAGCTGAAGGGGTTTGCAAACCCACAGGAAGAGCAACAATATCAACAAACCAGACCCCCCACCCCCCGAGCTCCCAGGGACTAAACCACCAACCAAAGAGTACACATGGAGGGACCCATTGCTCCAGCTGCATATGTAGCGGAGGATTGCCTTATCTGTTATCATTGAGAGGGGACACCCTTGGCCCTGAGGAGTTTTGATGCCCAAGCATAGGGGAATCTTAGGGAGGTGAAGCTGGAGTCAGTGGGCATGTCCTCTAAAACAGAGAGAGGATATAGAAAGTCAGGTCTTTTATTTATAAAACGTAGGTTTTTCTTTCATGCAGTACATTCCAAACACAGTTTCCTCTGCCTACACACCCCTAGTTCCTCCACACATCTTCTGTCCCTCAGATATACTGTTCTTGGGTTTCTCTTCAGAAAAGAGATGGACTCCAAAAAAATAATGGTCATCTTTGGGAACCTTGTAAAGAGGGAAAGAACAGATTGTAGTATTATTGTATTGTAGTGGATTGTATTACTCAGAGAGGATAGAGGGGACGTGGAGAACATGTTCCAGCCCACTGAATCAACTCAGCAGGGTTCACCCAGGTTCACAGAGTCTGAAGTGGCAAGCATGAGGACTAAATATGTCTGTTCTGGGTCTTCTGCGCATGTGTTATGGCTGTTAGCTTAGTGTATATGGGAGTTGGCATTTCTACAGGTGACAGCATGTGTATCTCTGACTCTTGTCTGTTCTTGAGACTCCTATTAATAAGGCAATTCTAATAGGACAGAACTGCTGTTCTTATAAGAACTGACACATAAGACTCAACTCCATAGACAATGGATGATGGAGTGACATGGCTAGATACTACCTTTCTGTAATCTAAGAACTGAGAATTCTTAAAATAAACTAATTAAATATGTTGTGATCTTGGACTTCAAACTTCTATGAGTGAATTATTTTCTATGTTGTAAGTCTGTGGAATTTTTATGGTGCCCTAGTATGCTTTATCAGAAAACCCAGAAATATACTACATTAATAAAAAGATGCTCTTCCACTATTCTGTGTCTACTCAGAACCTTCTATCAGTGCAGATGTTACCTAATGTGTTGGCTTCCTAGGTTTATTATAACATTGTACATCTAGTAGGTGGTCTAAAAATAGAACATATGCCATCGTTCTTCAGCAGAAAATTTGGAACTCAAAACAGTGATCATACCATTTATACATATTAACAAGGCTTCTCACCAGTTTTGAAGCTCTTTTTAGAAACTCATCAATTTTACTTAAGTAATTCTTAAGTCTAGAGTCCTGTTATGCCCTTTATTGGACTGCCACACTATACATCAAGGAACCTAATCATTGTAAGGATCATGCACCAAAAACTAGGAAAATTTCTATTATCAACTATACATTACATTTCAGCTTACACCATCCACAAGAATATTGATAAAGTCAGCTATGCCCAAGGAGATTGAAACTAGCTACTACTTTGCCTCATTAAAGATTCTTGTCAGTGAAAGAAAAGACTTAGGATATCACACAGATGCAATGCTTCTTACATGTACACATGTGCACACTTGCACGCACGCATGCGCGCACATGCGTGTACACACACACACACACACACACACACACACACACACACACACACTGTGTGATACCCTGTAATTTTCAATGACACTACAACAAAAGAATATGTAATGGAGAGGTGAAGAAGATGGAGGAATTGAATGGTGCATGATTGGTGGAGAGAGGCAAAACTAGGTGATAGGTGTGAGAAAAGACGGTGGTCAATGGAGGAATATGTCATTTATTGCCCAGGAGGGTTTGCAGGGTAAGATTCAGCAGCCTAGAATTTGCACAAATTTACTCACTGAACGTGCATCTCAGGTCCATGATTGCCTTGGCTCTGAGAGAAACTAAAGGATATCTGAGAGGAAGAAAGGTTCATATTCTGGATTGGAACTCTTTGAAATACCACCATGGTTCATACTTCACCTGGAAGCCATGTGTGTATCTGTGTACTGTGCTGCTGCCCCAGGCTGTGATGAAGCCACAGGTCCACATGGACGTCCATTGTCTGTGCTACTGCCTGAAGTCATATTGAAGCCATGTTGATATTCACGGACTGCTAACACATACAGCCATGATCATGTCTGTGTGTGTGTGTGTGTGTCTGTGTGTGTGTGTGTGTCTGTGTGTGTGTGTGTGTGTGTGTGTGTATAGCTGGTTTTGTGTGACAACTTGACACAAGCTGGCATTATCACAGAGAAAGGAGCCTCCCTTGAAAAATTGACTTCATGAGATCCTTCTGTAAGGCATTTCCTCAATTAGTGATCAAGGGTGGGAGTGCCCAGTGTGGGTGGTGCCATCCCTGGGATGGTAGTCCTGGGTTCTATAAAAAAGCAAGCTGAGCAAGCCAGGGGAAGCAGGCCAGTAAATAGCAGCCCTCCATGGCATCTGCATCATCTCCTGCTTCCTGACCTGCTTGAGTTCCAGTCCTGACTTCCTTTGGTGATGAACAACAATAGTATGGAAGTGTAAGCTGAATAAAACCTTCNTATGTATGTATGTATGTATATTTCTGCCAAACCAGAAAAAAGAAACCCTGAGGGTTTTAATTTCCTCACCTGAGTTTTAAATAAATTGTACTTTCAAAGAGAGTAATAAAAACACAGTGGAACTCTTTATCAAAAAAAAAAAAAAAATACAGACCTCTCTTAAATGCTGTATTTGGTATATTCACAAATTCACAGCCAGGTTTTATAAGAAAAAAATAAAAGATGAAGAAATATTTTTCATTCTAATTATGCATTTGATTACAAAAGATAAAAACCCCACAGAGTTTTATTACTCTTGTCATTTTGCTAAGAAAGTAATGAGTTAGTTCAAAGCTACATTGCAACCATGTAAGCCAAACCATGGGGAAACAGTTAGAGGTGGGTTGATGGTATTGTAATAATTTTGAAGCAAATTAAACAAAAATAACAATAACAAAACTTCTATTATCTGAACACACCAAAATGATTAAGTCAAAATGAGTTTCAAAGCCTATAAAAACTAAAAATTATCAAATATACTTATTGACTGTGTTTCTAAGTTTTGGCTAAAATAACACATAGTTGACAACCAAAGGCTGCTAGAAGTCTTGTGCCAATCAAATCACTTTTTCCCAACAGCTTATGCCACCCACCTTCCTATTATTGCATATTTTAGTAATTCACATAATATGTTAATATTTTCATAACTATTACATTTGCTTTGATAATCTCTGATTTTTTACTACAATTTTTGGGATCACCATAAATTTCAGATATATATATATATATAGAGAGAGAGAGATTAGCATACTTAATGCCTAAATTAATTCTCCATTCCCTTAGTTTCTCTCATTTTCCTTAGCATTTACTAATTTCTTAGACCAAAGCATATTGAAATCATGTTGATAATCTGTTATCAACTGTTTATGTTCAAGTGAAAACTACAATTAAAACTGAGCAATGATTAAATATGGAAGTATAGAGACTAAACTTGTAATACAGAAAGACAGACCTCTTCCAAGAAATAGACACCATGTAGAATACAACAAGTAGGTAATATAGAATGATAAAAAATATTACTCAAAGAAATGCAAAAGTGTGGCTAGAGTTAATAGATGAAAGGAAAGAGAGAGGGAGAGAGAAGAGGGAGTTGAGGGATAGAGAGAGGGAGGGAGGAAGAAAGAGAGAGACAGAGAGATTGAGAGAATAATCTCTAATGCTAGTATGAAGAAATAATTTTTTTAGTGTACCAGATAGACTTTAAAAAAAATAACAATCTTTTAAATAAAATTCTTTTCTAAATCTGAGAGAGATTAGGATATTGCAGAAGAATCTGAAGGGAGTAGAAGTTGTTCTGTGAGATTCATGGAGGGAAGCTGTCTCCCTAACATTCCAAGGCTGAAGCAGAAAGGACAAAAAGAAGTCTGTAGGATCTGGCTATGGTTACCGGTGACGATGGCTACAATTTTCAGTATAGGTGAAGTGTGTTTATTCGGGAAGAAGATGCCATCCAAGACTTTTCCAGCATGAGAGGATCAGTCTATATCTGGGTTAGAAGTTCAGTTTGATCCTTTTAGATGGGGCCAGCGCACCTGGTGGCTTTAACTTAAAGCCAATGCTCATTTATCACTTTGAAAATTCCTGGTCCCTTAATATTTATATGCTCTACTCTGCCTGTTCCTTATACAATGGGCTAACAATGTATGAATGGCAACATATTGGTTTATAACAAGCTTTAAGTTTCCACTGAAACATTCTTTCTTGGGGAAAAAGTGCAAATCATAACACTACACTGCATTATGATTTACCTGGTCATTTCAACAACTTGGATGGAGATATTCAGTATGAATAATGTTGCTGCTGTCAATCCTTCCAACACAGCACTCATTATAAACCTTGAACCAAACCAACTTATGAGTTACATGAGTAAAGCTACATGAAATTCCTCTGTTCAATTTGGAGAAAGTAAATGAGGTAAACTTTTGCTTTGTTTTGTTTTGTTTTCCATTTGAGATACCATTAAGAACATTCAAGATCCTTGGAAGAAGGTCAAAATAACAACACTAAAAGGAATTTAAAAGCACTTGACTCTGATCTTCAAATGTTAAGAATTGATAGAAGTAATTGCAGAAATGTCAAGACATAAGAGAAGCTGGAAGCACAAAGGAAGTGCTACAGTCTTATGATGAAATTTCAATGGCTGATGCCTGGGCACTTTTCTGTCAACCTGGCACAAGCTACAGTCATTTGACAGGAGGGACCACAACTGAGAAAATCTGTCCCTATATCCAGTTGTGGGCAAGCAATTCTGTACTTTGTTGATCAGTGATTAATATCAGGTGATCTAGATCAAAGTGGGTCAAGACACAGTTGGAGTGGTGGACCTGGTTTTATATAAAAGTAGGAACAAGCCAGTAAGCAGCATTCTTCCATGGCTTCTACACTAGGCCCTGCATCCAGGTTCCTGACAGTTTTGTCTTCCTTTTTTTGACTTGTCTTTAATGGACTGCCTGGTTCAGTATATGTAAGCTAAATAAACCCCTTTTAACCCAAGATTCCATTAATATCATCTTTTGTTACAGCAATTAACCCCAAACTAAATATACATGAGGAGTTTTCCTTCCAAGAAATTTAAAATAATTGTCTTTTATGAATGCGTGTATGTGTATACACCTGTGTAGGTAGATGTGCATGTGTATATGTGGCAACTCTAAGCTAAGTATCATGGTCACACTCAAATGCTACAAACTCACTATGAAAAGGCGTCTCATAAAACTAAAGCCCCATTGCTAAGCAAGTCTACCTTACCAACAAGCCCTGGTAATCTCCCTGCAACCATTTCCATACTAGGACTTCAGGCTACAATATTTATTTGTGGGTCCTGGAAATCAAAATGGTGCCCATCACTGAAAGGCAAAACTTTCTTTGGCTTCCTTTTGGTATCCTCAAAAATAATTTCTAGAGAATCTCCTCTTGATGAAGATATGATGAATCATGTTAAAATGGAAAGAAAAGATTATAATAGTGCATATTTAATTGGTAAATGGCCATTGGACTGGAGAGTATTGTTCCCAACTTAAAAACATTTTTAAAATGATTAATTCTATGATACCCTACTGACAACTTTTATCCTGAAAGAAAAAGTCAATCCATACAACAAACTGGATTGCCTTTTAATTTTAAGAAATTGCAAAAGATGTGCCAAACTCTAAAAAGATCACAATAATAAGTAAACATCCATCAGCATTAAGCAAGTTCTCCTACCAGCAAAAATATTCTAACATTTCAGAAGGATTAAATGACCATAACTACTTCAATTCAGTACATTTTTACTTAATAGAAGCATTTTGATACATAGTGATATATTATACATAATAAAATATAAAACTAATTAGGAGAAAGAAAAGTGTTTGATTTAATCTTGTGCAATTTATTTTATTAAACTGGGCACTGACTTAATACTGTCTATACAATCTTTGAAAAACACATGTTGTACAGACTCCAAACATGATGGTATTATGTATGTGGATTGGTGTGTCCAGTAGACAGAGAGATAGAGAGAGTGCTTGAACTGTGAGTTATAAAGCTATTCAACATGTTGGTAAGGCATGACAGAGGCAATTTATTATGTTGGTACCCATGCTTATACAACAAAAACACTAGCTTTTAGATTCCAGCAGAATTTTGTGTCTCTCTGTATTTCTGTATGATAAACTTTATGCAAAAATGTCAAAATCTATAAAAGGACAGGTATCTTGTTTAAATAATAATTATCGCATCAGTCCCTTTTGAAATATTGCTACATAACAGAATTTCACTAAATTTACTCAGTGTATTATGACATGTATATTCATAAGTCACTTCTTCCTGTAGTTTGTAAAGAGAGAAACTGATGCCACGGATGAAGATTTAAATAAAATTCCAAGATGGAGAAAAAAAGAAACCTATTGGTGGTTAGTTGCTGAGATCATTCTCATGCCTTATTTTATTTTATTTGTTCATTTATTTATTCATTTATTCACATCTCAGGCTGTCATTGCCCTCTCCCAGTCACTTACCCCCACAATCTTCCTCTACCCTTCTCCCCTTTTCATCTGACCATGTTGGGGTGGGGGGACAGTTCCCTGGTTATTCTCCCAGCATGGCACATCAAGTCTCTGTGGGGATAGGCACATCATCTCCCACTGAGTCCAGACAAGGCAGCCCAGGTAGAAGAACATATTCCATGGGCAGGCAACAACTTTTATGATAGCCCTCACTCTAATTGCTCATGGCCCACAAGAAAACCAAACTGCCTATCTGCTACTTACAAGCAGAGAAGCCTAGGTCCAGCCTGTGTATGCTCCTTGGTTGGTTGTTAGTCTCTGACAGCCACAAGGTACAGGTTAGATGACTCTGTTTCTCTACTTGTGGAGTATCTCCCTTTCAGGCCCCTCCTTTTCCTTAAGAACTCTTAGTACAGGGGAATGCCAGGGCCAAATAGTGGGAGGGGGAGGGGAGGGGAGCAGGGCAGGGGTGGGTATCGGGGACTTTTGGGATAACACTTAAAATGCAAATGAAGAATTTCTCTAATAAAAAAATCCAATAAATAAATAAATTAATTAATTAAAAATAAAAAAACAAGAAAAAAAAGAATCTCTTACTAATTAAAATTACTAACAACAACAACAAAAAAACCCTCTTTTCCATAAGGATTCTAAGGTTCCATCCACTGTTTGGATGTGGGTATCTACATCTGTCTGAGTCAACTGCTAGGTGAAACCTCTCAGAGGATAACATACTCCAGACTGTGAGCATAACAGAGTGTCATTAATAGTGTCAGGGATTAGCATTTTCAGATGATATGGTTTCAAGTTGAGCCAGTTATTGGTTAGCCATTCCCTCAGATTCTGATCCATCCCACCCCTGCATTTCTTGTCAACAAGATAAATTTGGGGCTGAAAGTTTTGTTGGTGAGTTGGTGTCCTTATCACTCTACCTGGGTTCCTGCCTGTTTACAGGAGGTGGTCTCTTCATGTCCATATTCCCAATGCTATGGGTTATGGAACAGCTAAGGTTACCCCCACTGATTCTTGGGTGCCTCTCGTCCCTCAGGTCACTGTCATATTCTGGAGATGCCCCTAGCCCTGCCAGTTGCAGATTTCTGTTCATTCTTTTGGCCATCTTGCAAATGGATGGAACTTGAGAATAACCCAGTCTCAAAAGGACATGGACAGTATGTACTTACTTACAGGAAGATATTAGCCATAAAATACAAGATACTCATGTTATACTGCACAGACCCAAAGAAGTTAAAAAAAAAAAAAGGAAAAAGAAGACCCAATGGAGGATGCTTGAATCTCATTTAAAAGGGGAAGAAAATAGTCATACAGAGGGAAACTGAGATCGGGAGCTAGGTGGTAGAGGAGATGGGGATCAATGGGTAGCCAGTGGGGAGGGAATGTGAGTTTTCAGAATCAGGTGGAGAGGTACAAGACAAATGGCCAGATGGCCATGTGAATGCATAGAAATCCTATGCCTTACTTTAACTAAAATGTGACCACTGAACAGTTACAGTGAAAATGCTCATCTAAATCTTTCCAGTTATTTCTTTTAAAGGCAAATACTTGGACCTTGTAAGATAAAATTCTCTCCATTATTCCTCTATAAAGAAGTGAAATTGAGATCTCCATTTTATGCATTTCTTCTCTGTTCATCTTTGTAAGTGTGCAGACAGACACCTATATTATGTATTGGAAAAGAGACAGCACTGGTTTTCATGAATATTTTAAGTGGATAGTAGCAATATTTTGATTCAAGGAAGTACTCACAATCCCAGGAAAGCATATATAATTTCATGCAGTGTGAGCTTCATTGAGTATTGTTTTATCAAATACTAAGTGGTCTACACAATGAAATTCATGCTACATTTCAAACTTTTTGATTCAAAAATTAAAGAACAATTGACATGGAACAAATTTTATCTCTGTAAAATTCTACAACTCAGTCAAATTCAGGAATCTGTATTGATCTAGTAACTTGTATCAATGGTTAAGTAGGTTTTCTGCTCTTCTAAAGGACTCAAGTCAAGTTTGCAGCATCCAGGTTAGGTGGTGCACAATCCCCCTGTAGCTTCAACTCTAATGAATCCCTTTCCTGGCTCTCTTAGGTACTGCATGTATGTGGCCAACCTAGATATACACATAAGTAAAAGATTTTGAAAGAAAGTATTGTAACATGAGATAATTATTTGGATAAGTACTTTGATATTTTTGTGACATATTAGTAACTTAACAAGACTAAAATATTGCTCTGCTAGTCACCTGCTATCTTTAGGTTTAAAATATTTGCTTGAAGAAATTTCATTGAACAAACTCACCAGGAGAAGTTGAACAACATGCCAAAGGCACTAGAGAGAGAACTTCTCTTTCTTTTCTTTTTTTAATAGATGTTTTCTTCATTTACATTTCAAATGCTATTCCCTTTCCTAGTTTCCTCTCAGAATATTCCCTATACCCTCCCCTGCTCATCAACCCACCCACTACCACTTCCTGGCCCTGGCATTCTCCTGTACTGGGGCAAAGAATCTTCCCAAGACCAAGGGCCTCTCCTCCCATTGATGGCCAACTAGGCCATCCTGTGCTACATATGCAGCTAGGAAAACAAGCTCTGGGGTTACTGGTCACTTCATATTATTGTTCCTCCTATAGGGTTATAAACACCTTCAGCTCCTTGGGTACTTTAGTCTCTAGCTCCTTCATTGGGGAACCTGTGTTCCATCCAATAGATAACTGTGAGCATCTGCTTGTGTATTTGCCAGGGACTGGCATAGCCTCACAGGAGACAAATATATCAGGGTCCTATTAGCAAAATCTTGCTGGTATATGCAATAGTGTTGGGTTTGGTGGTTGTTTATGGGATGGATCCCCGGGAAGCACAGTTTCTGGATAGTCCTTTCTTCAGTCTCAGCTCCGAACTTTGTCTCTGTAACTCCTTCCATGGGTATTTTGTTTCCCATTCTAAAAAGGAATGAACTATCCACACTTTAGTCTTCTTCGTGTGATCCATGTGTTTTGCAAATTGTATCTTGGGTATTCTAAGATTTGGGGGCTAATATCTACTTATCAGTGAATGCATATCATTTGTCTTTTTTGTGATTGGGTTATCTCACTCAGGATGATATCCTGATTGTCAATATTTGTCGTTTCTTGATCTTATAGCACAAGCCATTGCTGTTCAGTTCAGGAATTTTCCCCCTGTGCCCATATCTTCGATACTCTTCTCCACTTTCTACTTTATAAGTTTCAGTGTCTCTGGTTTTATGTATAGTTCCTGAGCTTAGTACAAGGAGATAAGAATGGATCAATTCTCATTCTTCTACATGATAGCTACCAGTTGAGCTAGCACCATTTGTTGAAAATGTTGTCTTTTTTCCACTAGATGGTTTCAGCTCCTTTGTCAAAGATCAAGTAACCATAGGTGTATGGGTTCATTTCTGGGTTTTCAATTCTATTCCATTCATCTACCTGTGTGTGGATGTACCAGTACCATGCAGTTTTTTTTTTTTATCACAATTACTCTGTAGTACAGCTTTAGGTTAGGGATGGTGTTCCCACCAAAGGTTCTTTTATTGTTGAGAATAGTTTTTGCTATACTAGTTTTTTTGTTATTCTAGATGTATTTGAAGATTGCCCTTTCTAACTCTATGAAGAATTGAGTTGGAGTTTTGATGGGGGACTGCAATGAATCTGTAGATTGCTTTCATTAAGATAGCCATTTTTACTATATTAATCCTGCCAATCAATGAGCATTGGGGATCTTTCTATCTTCTGAGATCTTCGATATCTTTCTTCAGAGACTTGAAGATCGTATCATACAGGTTTTTACTTCCTTAGTTAGAGTCACACCAAGGTATTTTATATTATTTGTAACTATTGTGAAGTGTGTTGTTTCCCTAATTTCTTCAGAAGGAATTTTTCAATGGCTTGTTTATTTGAAAGTTACAATTCTAGGAGCTTAATTTTATGGATGCAGATGATAATTTTTTCTCAGCAAATTATATTCACATATAAAAACCCTATTGTGGGGATATTGATGGCTTCACAATGCAAATGCTCTCAGTGTCTTAATCCTGATATCAATTAGATATCAGGATTAATGTTATATTATGCATACATTAACACATAAAAATCTGTTTACAAGCTAACAATAAGTTATCATTATTGTATACAAAATAATCCTTGATTAGTAGAACACTCCATTAATTCAGTATATATTTTACTACCAATATTATTAGGTAAATATGACTTTTGGTGCTGTTTCCTAAACAGTAAAAATCTAAATATTATTTAAAAATTAAAACTTTCATATATCAATTGATATATAATAGTAAATGTTTTTTTTCAAATGTAAGATAATTCCAAACATGCTGTCGTTAAAAGACAAATGTTTGATGTATATTGACTAATTTGATTTTTAAGTCTGATGAGCTGGTGAGTTTGCTCAAGAGGTAGCACACCACCTTCCAGTCTGGGCTGGTGTCCTGAGCAGACCTTGGGCACAAACTCCATAGGCAGTCCCACAACACCCAGAGGAAGTTCCACTCCCAGGCCCTCTAACATGCCTTGGATCATAGGAACAGAGGTGAGGAGAACAAAACATCAGCCCCAACACCAGGAGTAAATGGGACCAGCAGGATCCAGGGACCCAGGAAAACAGGAACCCCACCCAACCAGTGGTATGGGTTCCTTGTAGTCTGGGCTCTGAATATAACAACTTAATATCAAATGACCATAGATGTGTAGGTTCATTTCTTGGTCTTCAGTTTTATTCCATTGACTGACTTGACTGTCTCTACCAATACCATGTGATTTTATTGCTATTGCTCTGTCGTATAGCTTGATGTCAGGGATAGTGATACCCCCAGAAGTTCTTTTATTGTTGCGATTTTTTTTCACTATCCTGAGTTATTTGCTCTTCTATATGAATTTGAGAATTAATCTTTCCATATCTATGAAAATTTTTGTGAGAATTTTTTTAGGAATTGAATTGAATATACAGATTGCTTTTGGTAGGATGGCCACTTTCTTTGTTAATCTTACTAATCCATGAGCATGGGAGATTTTTTTTTCATTTTCTGAGTTTGTTTTTTATTTCTTTCTTCAAGTTTTCTGGAAGTTATTGTCATACAGATATTTCTCTTGTTTCGTTAGTATTACATCAATATATTTTATATTATTTGTGATGACTGTGAAGGTTGGAGTTTCCCTAATTTCTTTACAGACCTTTTATCATTTGTATAAAGGAAGGCTACTGATTTGAGTTAATTTGATATCCAACCACTTTTCTGAAGCTGTTTATCAGCTGTAGAAGTTCTCTGGTAGAATTTTTTGGGGTCACTAATGTGTACTATCCTATTATTCACAAATAATGATACCTTGACTCTTTCCTTTCCAATTTGTGTCACTTTATCTCTTTTTGTTTTCTTACTGCGTTTGCTAGAACTTTGCGTACTATATTGAATAGATAAGGAACGAGTGGGCAGCTTTGTCTTTTTCCTGATTTATGCCTTAGTTAAGGTCTTCATTGCTATGACAAAATGCCAGGATCAAAAGCAACTTGTGAAGCAAGGGGATAGTTTGAGCTTATAGGATTTCATCCATAACTGTATAAACAGTAGACAGGAAGTTGAAGGCAAAAATGAAGCAGAGATTATTGGGGAGTACTAATACGGGTTTGCTTCTCATGACTTGGTCAGCCTGCTTTTTATGGAACCCAGGACCCAGGGATAGCCCTCTACCATCAATCATTAATTAAAAAAAAAACCACCAAATATGATTGCCTACAAGTAAATCTTATGAACATATTTTCACAGTTCAGACTTCATTTCCTCACAAGAATCTAGCTTGGGTCAAGTTGACAAAACTATCCAGCATGTAATTTCACTGAAAATGTAACTTTATAAGAAACAAAAATTGACTTTAAATAATGATTTTAACCTAAAACATAGTAATAACAAATGCTAAATTTCATTTATAAATAATATGTAAGAAGAAAACATATACAGTATGCAATTTCAATGTGACATGTATTGTGCTAGATAGTCTACATATTTTCTTCCTTAGATCTGGAAAATAGCATTTAAACTATTTTTATTTGTAAGTGAAGAAGGTATATATTTAGAATAGTTAAGAGAATCGCTCATATAATATATATATATATATATATATATATCATTACACAATACTACTCTCCTTATAGATTTAAACATGTGGGTTTCAATTACCCATAGCAAACAATGATCCAAAATATTAAATGAAAAGTAAATTCAAGTTGTATGTATATTGTGATAAAATCCATTACTGCTGCTTTAAGACAAATATTAATCATTTGCCCAGTAAAAACCACCCTGTATAGACTACCAATTTCTTAGTCATGTAATTGTCATCCCAGTAATCTGCTATTCTTACCTCAAAAATTAAAGTACATAGCTATAGAAAGACTTTGCCCTGTAGTCTATACATATCTCATACATATACCTATCCACAAACTAACCCTAAACAACATATAACACACATTCAAAAAAAGTGATGTTCTTGTCTGTCAGATTGACTTGCAGTAGATTTGTAATAGTACATTTTAGATGTCAATAGATATGACTTAGAAGTGTATGAGTTAAAAAAAAAAAAAAACTTTTGGGTATGTCTCTGAGAGTGTTTACAGTGGGATTTAACTGAGGATAAAGGATTTGCCTTGAATATGGGTGGCATCAAATACTAGGTTAAATCCCAAACTTAATAAATGGAGAAAGACAACAGAGTAGCACGTTCATCTCTTTGCCTCCTAACTCCAGGTATAATGTACAAAGGAATCTAATGGGACACACTGTGCCTTCTTCTCCATGGTTGAGTGTATCCTAAATTTTAAATAAAAATAAACCCTTTCTTCTTTAACATTGATCTTGCACCACAGCAACGAGAAAACTAGCCAATTCAACATGAGTCTCTAGAAAACTGTGTTTTTTTTTAATAAAAGAAAAATGAGAACATCATATAGAAAAACCAGTGCTCCCATTTCACACATCTTGTGGCTGTCCATAGTTCAAATGAGTTCAAGGCACCTTCAGTAATCATCTATGATAAAGCGGTCTTTCTGTGTCTTTGTTCATTATATTGATAGTATTTTTTATAGAAAGGTCATTTGAAATGGCAGAGTAGCCATGATGGGGGATACTCAGAGGTGCCCCCACCCTCTCAGAGGAGAGGAGATGGAAAGTTGAGATGGCGGAAGGATTGTGGGAGGGGGTAACCGGAAGGAAGAGCAGTGATCCAGATGTAAAGTGAATTGAAGAAGAAGAAGAAGAAGAAGAAGAAGAAGAAGAAGAAGAAGAAGAAGAAGAAGAAGAAGAAGAAGAAGAAGAAGAAGCAGAAGCAGCAGAAGCAGCAGAAGCAGCAGAAGCAGCAGAAGAAGCAGAAGCAGAAGCAAGGAAGGAAGGAAGGAAGGAAGGAAGGAAGGAAGGAAGGAAGG